>CAKAEH010001980.1:0-163818 GCA_916381525.1 Cercopithifilaria johnstoni
AATAATAATCTTTTCCAATCTTTTTAAAAATATCCTTCATCTATCTTTTTAATCGTTTTTTGAATTTTTTTAAAACATGACTTTTTGAATGTTAAATGGTAACATCGTGAAATATAATTAAAACAAAAAATTTTATTTTAGAAAAACAATTAGTCAATTAGAGCTAATTTTCATTTTCGTTCAGAAAAGAATTGAATGATTAATTAAGTGGCACTGACTTTGTCTGTTTACAATTCTCGAGTGGGTGTAATTAGAAAACTTTAACCGTCGCTTAAATTTTTTTCATACTTTCCTCTTAACTAAACTATTTTTATGCTATAATATTCC
This sequence comes from Cercopithifilaria johnstoni, assembly GCA_916381525.1. NCBI lineage: Eukaryota > Metazoa > Nematoda > Chromadorea > Rhabditida > Onchocercidae > Cercopithifilaria > Cercopithifilaria johnstoni. The sequence goes on from CAKAEH010001980.1 coordinate 328, forward strand.
TAAGTTGTTATTAATTTAATTTTTGCATCCATACGAAAGAAAAGTGCAGAAAGCAAATTTTTTTAATTATTACCACTTAAGAATAATTTTTAATAAATTAGGTTGGTAAAATTAATTAGGCTAGTATTGGGTTAAGAAATTAGACTGTAACATGGATTAAAGCTTAAATCTTTCAACAACAAACGTTACTTGCGAATACCACTACTTCTTTCAATTGCATGTTGAATTAAAGAGTCGATCGTTATATCAGTATTTTTTCATTCAAAAAAAGAAATTGAAAATTGAATTGAAATTGAAGTTTCTCGAAAAGAAAGAGATCAGTATTAGGCTAGTATTGGGTTAATAAATTAGGCTGGTAACATAGATTAAAGCTTAAATCTTTCAACAACGAACGTTACTTACGAATATCACTGCTTTCTTCAATCATATGTTGAATTGACGTATCGATAAAATTGATTTCGTTATATCAGCATTTTTTTCCTTTCAAAAAAAATTTGAAAATTGAAGTTTCTCGAAAAGGAAGAGGTCAGTAATGAAAACAATCAGAAAAGAGGTCATTTCGTTGTTCATTTCCTTTATTGTAAGTATTTTTATCACTCAGAAAATTTCCTTCAGCACATTTAGGTTATTAAAGAAATTTGATAAAAGTCATTTGTTCGATATTACTTCTTTCAAATGTTATTTCTATCATTTATCATTGAAATGAAAGTGATTAGTGAAATTTAAAATAATTTCAACAATATTGAATCGTATAATTAACACTTCTAATTTCTCTCTTCAATCTTATTTCCCCCCTCATATCTATAACCTCTGATCTTATTTATATATCATTTTTTTACCAATCTCATATCCCTAACCTCCGACCTTATTTATATATCATTTCTTTTCTACCTTATACCTCTAACCTTTGACCTTACATATATATATATACCAACATCGATGACAATTTATTTACTGTAAAACGTATTGGAAGAAAATTGCGATAATTGTAATAATTTTTTCCATTGTTTTTTTTCTTCTGCTACATTGCCAAATTTATTTTTTAAAAGTAAGAAAATTTTTAATTGAAACAAGCTCTTCTTTTGATGTTATTTGTCTGTCAAAGGTGTCAAAGTTCAAGTAAGTGTCAAAGTTCAAAAAATTTTTTAACATTTTTCTTAACAAAATTTTGTTAAAGTTTCATTTTAAATGTATCAAAAATTTTATTAATTTAAAAAATTCTACATATTTTAATAGACTTAAAAAATAGCGCATACTAAACAGTTTATTTCAATAAGTTAAAATTTCATTTTATATTACCACTTATGTTGAATGTAGTAGAAACTATTTTAGTTAATCGATCACTGCAATCGATCATCTTCTAATGATATCGGTATTTTTAAAAGCAAAAAAATATTTTAGTTGAAACAAAAGTATAAATTGTCAAACCATTAAATGACTGATTAGTTTGCTGAAAATACACTATTGTTAATTGAATTTTAGAAATTTCAAAATTTCATATGAGAATTTTACCTTTGGAAATGTTATAAAATGAAATAAAGAAATTAGTCAATTTTATATTTGAAATTAAACAAATTCTACTACGACGATTTCCTAATTATCAATTATTATTTATATTCGTTTATTAGAATTTAATCATTCAACAAACATGCTTGTTTTGTAAAACTGGTTATCTGATTCTTATCTTATCTGATATTATCGGATATTTACACCATGTATATAGGATGCTAATTTTAATTTGTTAATTTTGAACGCTTTGTTTGCAACGAGATATCATTGAGTGAATGTCATATCAATGGGAACTTAATCTCATTAATGATCCAGAGGTCACTTAACCTCTTGCAAATAGCTTATGTCTATCATAACATCATTATGTCTATCATAGCTTATCGTATGATGAGATTTTTTCTTTTATTGATATAATAATTATATCATAGGCATAAACTATTTGAAAGAGGTTAAATGCTTCGATTAGTCGATTTCTTCCAGATTTTTTGATTTGGTAACTGCGGATCCACGGGATTTTACATTGGTTAGTGTAAATAAACGGAGAGAATCGTTCTCGAAACTTGTTTGCTAAATTTTAAAATAGAAATGGGAATAGCATGACTTCATAATTTTTTGTCGTATGAAAAGGGACGCGTCACTTTTGATCGATTCAAATTGCGAAATAATTTAAATGAAAGTAAAAGTTAATTACTGTTAAACAAATGTTCATAAACTATCACATAAAAAAACAAAAATAAGTGATCGTACGTGTACAAATAAGTGATCGTACAACGTATGATACGTGCATATCATATGTATGACGATCATATCATGAACAATTGAATAATGACAACAATTTAGCTATAAAATAATATCAAATTTTAGAATGGTACAAAAAGAAATACAATTAATAACATTACTATGCTTCATATGGTATCATACAATTCGAGCGCAACAAGTTAATGTAACAATATTTACCGAATCAAAATGTAAATATTGTACAAGATTATTACGTGAAGAAATTTGGCCATTTCATGTAGAACGACCTGGTATAATGAATATACAGGTATAGTTGAAATTTTTATATTTATATGAAGTCATTTTAGAAAATATCAATTTTGCGCATTCTATTTGATAATCTGAATATGTTTGACTTTTTAAATCGCTTTTTTTGTTAACTTTCAATTATTTGTTGTTGTTGTTGACGAAAATGAAATGAAACCTTTCTGATAATAAACAGGTATGATATATTCTGATAATAAACAGGTATAATATATTATCTATGAGGTAGAGTGCTTTTTTAAATGTAAGGTTGAATAAAAATGAAATGAAACCTTTCTGATAATAAACAGGTATGATATATTCTGATAATAAACAGGTATAATATATTATCTATGAGGTAGAGTGCTTTTTTAAATGTAAGGTTGAATAAAAATGAAATGAAACCTTTCTGATAATAAACAGGTATGATATATTCTGATAATAAACAGGTATAATATATTATCTATGAGGTAGAGTGCTTTTTTAAATGTAAGGTTGAATAAAAATGAAATGAAACCTTTCTGATAATAAACAGGCATGATATATTCTGATAATAAACAGGTATAATATATTATCTATGAAGTAGATTGCTTTTTTTAAATGTAAACTAATAGCTTTAAATAATATATCAGTAAATATTATTTCAGATAATACCATTTGGTAAAGGTTATTGTGATCATTTTTCTAATCATACATTTCATTGCCACTGTCAACATGAACAGGATGAATGTGATTTGAATAGATTGCAAAATTGTGCTATCGCTGTTAGTATATATTTTAATTTTTACCTGCTCCTTTTTCTTCTCCTGAAATTAAATTAAGAAATGAAATTGTGATAACTTGAAAAAAAGATTGAGATTTTAGATTGTAGTATGAATCTGATGGAATTAATTACAAATGTTTTATTTAATAATTATAAATTAATTTTAGATCTTTCCTCGACGCTACTTAGGCCTAGTAACATGTGTTCAAGGCTTGTCTAATATTTATGAAGCATTTTCGCGTTGTTTAACGGGCCTTACGGAATATACACGATATCGATTAATTGAATGTGCTACAACGCAAATTGGTGAAACGTTGAATTATTATTCAATGTTAAATACTCATCGAGCAGGTAGCAATTTATTTTGTTAGCTTTTCCAGTGCATCAAATATGAATTTTATGAATAGCCAAGTTATAATAATTATGCAAATTTATCATTGAATAATTTACAGAGATTAAATTATGGCCAGCAATGTTTGTAAATGGTGAATATTTCGAGCGCAATTATCCATCCGAAATTGAGATTTGTAGGCATACAGCATGGTGCTAACAACAATTCAACAATTATATATTTGTCAAAAATCGGGATTTCAGGTCATTTCACATTGCATAAGCAATTTGAGTAATCTGAAAAAAAAGCGTATGATATTATGTTATCATTGTTAAGCTATCATTTGTTTAAGAAGTTATTTTTATCCATCAACGCGTACATTGTTCATTTATTTCATTCCTTTCATCGTTTAAATTTTCCGCAACATTTCCCACAAAATATCTCAAGTGATAATTCAATTTGGCAATCCCATAATTTAGCAATCAAAAAATTCCTATTACTACTAAATCGTGGTATTCAACAAGAATTTTGCTTTTCTGATTGGGAATGAATACCTTATCGATTCATACAGGTATATCAGTTAGTTTTAAAATCTCTAAAGAGAAAGTGTAATGAAATCAACAAGAAAAATTTTCAATTAAATCTTTGAGAGAAAGTTGTGCAGTGAAATCGCTAAGGAAATTTTTCAATTAAATTTTGGAATAACAAAATATTCATTATGTTTACATTAACTTTGAAAATTGATAATGAAATTTCATTGAAAATTTGGATTAAAGGGGATATCCATCAATTATACTCTAAAATATTTTGAATTGAACACAATCATCCAAAATGTTTTATTTTAAATATTTCATTTTAAGTTGTCTAATTTCGAATTTTGTTATTAAATTCATTTTACTAATTTTTATGATATTATTAAAATAATAGGAAATGAATGGAACTCAATTTCTTTTTTACTACTGAAAAAAAGAAAACATTTAGAGATAAGTGATTTCAATAAGAATTTGATTACTTAAATTTGTAATTATTATTATAATAACAGGAAATGAATGGAATTTAATTTCTTTTTTACTACTGAAAAAGGAAAATATTAAAAGATGAATGGAAATGTGATTTCAATAATAATTTAATTACTTAAATTTGTAATTGTTATTATAATAATAGGAAATGAATGGAATTAAATTTTTTTTACTACTGATAAAAGGAAAATATAAACGGAAGATAAATGGAAGTGTGATTTCAATAAAAATTTGATTACTTAAATTTATAATTGATAATAAGTTTTGAAAAGAGAAATAATCATACACTATTTTCTTTCATAGAATTTAGCTAATTCTTCAGGTGTGGAAATTTGTATAAATTTCATAGTTTAAATTAATTAATTAATTAACTCTTAATCGTTTTCTTTTTTGTTGTTGTTTGAATTGAAAAAAACAGAAAGGAATTACAACAAAGGTGAAGGGAAGAATTTAGATGGAAAATATATGAAAGAAAATGAGAACAAAGAAAATGCGCAGATGACAATTTAAATTATCAATTATTTAAATGACCCAATTATGTCAGTATTGTTTTTTCCTTCTACGTATCATTATTATCATTATCATTTGTTGCATGATATTATGTTGTGAAGTTTTTTTTCCTTGTTTTGTTTTATTTACTTTCTTTTAATGAAGAGAAATAAAAGGTAAAAGGTATTTGCTATGAATTTGATTGATCAAAATAAAATGAAATTATATTTTGTTTTTAAAAAGAAGAAAATTCAATCATTCAAATCGGCGATATTAATAAAATTTAAATATCTAACAGAAAATAAGCGAATAAATAAAATGATACGGTGAAAAATAAATTTTAAATTATTTGTGAATTAAATTTGCAATTATTTTATTCCATTATTATCGGGCAGAAACAAAAAAAAAAAAGGTCAAATTCAATCAATTCTTCTTTGATGACAGTAAAAATATCATAGAATGTATTACTCAGTAGGAGGTCAATTCTTAGAAGAAGCAGGTGTGAAAATCATCATTTACAGCTGCTTTTCTCATAACCAATTTTCTGTTTTAAGATTATCATCAATTTTCTCAATCGTCTCAGTAAGAAGATTCTCGAAAGCTGTCTCAATAAACAGATTCTCAAGAACCGTCTCAATAGAAAGATTCTCGAAAACTGTCTCAATAAACAGATTCTCAAGAGTAATATTAAAATGTGATAATACAATAAATTAAATATAAGAGATATTTACTATGTTTACGATATTGTAACGTAATATAATAGTCATTAAGAAAATATAAACTTAACCTTTACAACTATTAAATATAAATGAGTAAAAAAATTGAAATTTGAATTTGAAATTGATATTTGTCAACAAAATCTAAAAATGAAATATAATTTAGTAATTTCATTGTAAGTTTTAAATTTTGATTAATTCAATTTTCTCGTTTTATTATATTTGATATTTACATTTTTGTTGTGTTAATTCTAAATTATAACTTCTGAGCCATTTCATTTCATTAATTCCAAAATTGATTTTAAATTAGGATAGTTATCCATGCATAAATTTTTATAATTATTACCTGTAGAGAGGTAACGACTTTCCTACCTTTTTTGTTCAAAATTTTTTTCTATTATATCCATCAATGTCTGCGGCAATTTTCCATTATTCAAATTTACCTCTAAAACACGAAATTTTTGAATTGCGATAATTCTTTACAACTTTTATCACATGCCGATCGTCTCTTATCAAATATTATCACAAAATTTAGTTATCACATTTTTTACATTTCCATTCCCTATTATCGTTTTTTTGAAATGTATTTATTCTTCGCCGTAGAAAACTTGATAATTATTTTCCACAAATAATAAGATGAAATTTTTTAATTGAAATTTTACTTGAAAGATATTTTTTATAAAATTATAATTTGTCCAAATTGATAAAATTATAATTTGTAAAATACTTCTAGCATACTTTAAGCAAAAAAAATAGAGAGGAAGAGAGAGAGAGAGAGATGATATCTTTCCATTGATTTATTAACTTTTCTTTCTCTTATCGCTTAAAATTTTTTTATCCATTTACTCAACTAAATTTGCTCATTTTAAAATTTTGTAGTTTATAAAGTTTAATTATAAATTGATAGTATAACTTAAAAGAGAGAAAGGAATATTTGTTTGATGAAATAATTAATTTTATTTTAATTGACTCATTCAAAATCATTTTTCTTATTATCCTTTTATTATCGTTTTTTTCTTTTCTAAAGATAATTTTAATGTACTAAGCAAAAAGAACAGATACGCTTTATAAACTATAAAATTTTTAAATAGGAGAAAATTTACTGTTCTGTATTTTTCTTTTGAAATCATTTCAATCTTTTGCTTTCTTTTTCTTTGACGGAAATAATTTTATTTCTCTCAAATACAATAAATAACAATTGAATGAGATGATTTTACTCTCACATTGTTTATATGTATATATTTAGAGTTTTGTAGGCTTTCTTTTTCTTTTCTGTATAAGTGAAACTTATTGATTGGTACTCTAAAATAATATGAAAAATGGCAACTGAATGAGTTTTCCGATTTGACAGTTTGATGATTATCATAATACAGTTACCTTTTCTCTATGTATGTCACCTCTCTGTTAAACATTAACTTTTACTCTGTTCAATTATCAGGCAAAATAAAAGACAGCCGGAATAATTGGAATTAATAATCAATTATTATTTTATATCCATTCATTATAAATTTTTACCATGCAATCATTTTCCGTATGTTTGTAAGAAATTTTATCATTTTTCTTGACAGTTGTTGCAATTTCACTTAATTTGGCTTCTAAGCAAATGTAGAATTTTTAAAAGCTCTCTGATGAAACTTCCGTATACTCATTATCCAAAATCCGGTTTTTGTTGAGATATGTTTCCGTAATGCGTGATTTGTGATATTTGTAGTGCGAATATATTATAGCTCAGGTAATGTCACTGAAATATATTACCGCAATGTTACTAAAATATATTTCCATAATATATTTCCATTTGTAAGTTAAATTAAATAGTTAAAGAGATTCATAAAAAATTTTACAACATTGTAGGATAGATGACGAAGAGCAAAAAGTAAAGTGTAATTCAAATATATTTTGAATGTGTGTAACGTGATAACGTATATGATGATAACTGTAACGTAAAAATGAATAAATATAAAATTGCCATATACCTGATAGATATGTGATGATGATATTTGATAATGTTTGCACAGTGTAATCGTTCAAAGGCAATATATGGTCATCATCTAACAAGTGGACGGGTCATTTGTCTGACTCTTTTTCATTCTTTTTGTTTTCTTTCTACCTTTTTCCATTACTTTTAATATGAATAAGCTAATAAATTGCTACTTTATTATCAGCATATTTCAATTGCTAAATTTAAATTTAAATTTATTTTTTTTTTAATTCATTTCATTAAAATTTCACTCTAATTAATAAACTTTTTCTTTTTTTGATTTTTTAATAAATTTTTTTGTTTAAATTTTAAACGAAAAAATTTTTAATTTTCTAAATTAATTTCGTTTCATTCATTTTTACGGAATATTTTGTTTTAGCGAAGAATGATGAAATCGTTTTACAATTTCCCATATAAAAATATTAGCAACGATACTGTCAGAAAAACGATCGTTAATAGTATTCACTCATTTTAGCGAAAACTTTTTTATTTCCTTTATGGTATGAATTAATTAATTATAGCTTATGCAATAAATATATATATATTCTTATCGATTTATGTTTAATCTAAAACACATATGTTAATTTTAGCACAGTTAACCTTTTGAAAATATATCAATATGGCTTTCCAATTATCAGAACTTTTTTATTTCCTTTTTAGTATGAATTAATTAATTACAGTTTATGCAACAAATATGTATATTCTTATCGATCGATGTTTAATCCAAACATATATGTTAATTTTAGTACAGTTAGCCTTTTGAAAATATATTATCAATATGAATATATTCTTATCGATCTATATTTAATCCAAGAATAAATGTTAATTTTAGTACAGTTAACCTTTTGAAAATATGTTATCAATATGAATATATTCTTATCGATCTATATTTAATCCAAGAGTATATGTTAATTTTAGTACATTTAACCTTTTGAAAATGTATCATCAGTATGACTTTCCAATTATCAGACAATTTAAAAATTTAGAAATTTACAATGATATAAATTATCCAAAGAAAAATATTTCAAACTGTTTGATTTCATTTTAATCGATTTAAAAATTCCAGTTTATATAAATGAATTCTTCTTTTCATCTTTTTTTTCTTTGAAAAAGATTTTCCAGCCAACCTGCCAGCATTTTACTACTCTTTAAAATATCAGAAATGAAAGGAAATTTGAAGAAGTTTTATGCTTTCACAATAAAATTTCAAAATTCAACAAATTGTATAATTAAAATTGTTCACATTTATGGATAATATTTTTTTATTGATTGAAAATTTCACAAATAAAACAAAACGAAATGAAAGTAATTAAAAAGCGTTAATTAGTTATTATTAAATTTGAGAAGAAAAAAAAATTATTTTTATTTCAAAAATTTTAACATTCATTTATCAAATGAATGCTTTAAGCAATTCATTTCAAAAAAGAGAAAAGCTTTATTTTTAAAAATTTCTTTTAAAAAAGGAACCAAAAATAATTCTTTAAACTATTACCGGTTCTTTTTGAAATAACGAAAATGTGGTTTTGTTTTAGTTATTTCAATATCATTTTATTGATTATACCACCTTTTTTTTCTTTTTGATAAATTTTATTTTTATTGTTGTATGGATTTCAGATTCCGTATTTTCAGCAGCATCAGATTCCATATTGTTTGTATAAGTAGATTCTATCGCCGTTTTAATCGCTTTCGTCATCTATACTTGCTACAACAATTAAAATGCTTATCATTTATCATCATTGATATTATATTAATAAACTTAAAATTTTATCATATATGCGTCATGCTATCATTATGCTACGTATTATCGTTTTTTTTTTTCTTGAAACTAATTTAAACGTTAATAGTGATACGTGTAAACGTGTTCAGTAAACGTATAACGTTTACTATGCATAATATACGTTCACTATATATAATTTTATATACGTTTTTTTTAATATACGTTTACTATACGTGTATTTACAACAAAAACAATATAATGAATGAAGATGATATATTCGAAGTTGTTTCTAATTTTAACTTTCTAATTTAAATTTATATTTTTTAATCGAAATTTATTGAATAGTTGCAAATTTAAATATCAATCGATAATTGTAATAGAAATAACAAATGATAATCTATCTTTCATGTTGTAAATATTTTGTGAGTAAATTGAAATATTGTCACCTGTTTATATGAAACTGATATAAGTATAGAAAAACACATTAATAAAATAAGATATCGGATAGCATAATGAGGTTTTATTGGGTGATATTGGTCATCATCTCTACAGATGGCCGTGACCAGATAAGATGACATTATAAAAAAGTCTATCCGATCATTCTAATAACAGAAGTTGATAATATATACTTATCTATCTTGCATCATTAATTAGTTATGATAATAATTTAGTTTTTTAATTTTTCCATTTTTTCTTTACCAATATTTTTTCTTTTCGTTAAGTGAATTCCGGTAGATCGAAAGGAACAGGAAATTTTATCAATCCTATTTCCTTCAATTTTCCTGAATTTACTTTCTCTCTCTCTCTCTCTTTCTCTCTAAATCTTTCTGTCTTATTTTCAGCTGTTAGTTTAATTTGATTTGATTTGATTTATTATACCCCTGCTTTGTTTTCAGTTGTTAAACTTATTTGATCAAAAAATTTGTTTAAAATCGCTTAGCTAATTTTACTGGTAAAAATTTGACGAAACTTATTTCTACTATTCTCGAAATTCTCATTCATTTGTTGATTGGTACATTATATTTGTTAGTGACAGTTCGGGTTGATGGCGATTTATTTAATTATTTACTTCTCTTTCCAAATTTTAAACTTTTTTTATCAATCATTTTTTATCATTTCCATTCTTATCATTCATTTATTTAAATTAACACTTATTTAAATTACTTTAATTAACATTATTTAAATTTTATTACATATTTAAATTAACATTTTATGAACTATCATTTTTCTATTATTTGTTCAGCTTAATCATCAATCAATTAAAATTTTAAACATTTGAAAAAGTAAAAGTATCTCAAAAACTTTCGACAATATTCTCGTTTTTAAATTACAACATATTTGTTAAGCAAATATTTGGTTAGTTCAGTAGTTAGGTTAGTTAATTCAATTATTTATTTAGCGAAGAAGAAACCACCACTTGATAAATAAAGTAGCAATTTGTTTAGGATATATAAATTGATGCAATTATTTTTTTTTAAATTCATTTCATTATGCTATACTAATTAGTAAAGGTATATTAATTAGTGAACGATATAAATTGATGTAATTAATTGTTTTAAAATTTCATTTCATTATGCTATATTATTTAGTAAAGGTATATTAATTAGTGAACGATATAAATTGATGCAATTATTTTTTTTTGAAATTCATTTCATTGCGCTATACTAATTAGTAAAGTTAAATTAATTAGTAGAGGGTATAAATTGGTACAAATAATTTTTTTTAATTTTTTCGTTGTTTTAATAATTAGTAAAACGATAGCATTTTATGATAAAATAAAAAATATCCCATAATATTTTCAATCAAAATTCAACTTATCATCCCTACAATATATTATCATTAATCATTAATATTTCTGCAAATATCATTTCATCAATTATTCTCTAAAGACAGTCAACATTTTCAAATTGTTCATTTCTTTTCACATAAATAAACTAATTTATTATTTTATAGTATCTTTCATTTTTAGGAAAATTTAAGTTTTACATTTTAAAAAGTTACCATTCTTTCTGTTGAGTTATAATAATTATTATAAAATTAAAACAATTAATTATTTTAAAATGAATGAAAAGAAAATTGGTAGTAATTTGTCTTTCTACTGAATTATAACAATTATAATAATTTTCCTTTTAATAAAATTAAAACAATTAATTATTTTAAAATAAACAAAAGAAAATTGGTTGGTAAATTGAAAATGAAAAAAGCTCAACGATTTATTTATTTGTTTTCATTAATTCCTAAAAAAGTTTGATTTTAAATTTTGAAAAAAATTTCCAAATTAAATTCAACGAATTTAATAATTGTCTTTTTTAAAAATAAATAATTGACAATTTAAAATTTAAATTAAATACTAAAATATTTGAAAATTATTGATGAGAAATTTCTCTCTCTCTCTCTCTCTCTCAATGTTTTGCCATATTGCTAACATTTATTTCCTCATATTCATCTATTTTTTTGTTGTTGTTGTAGTGAATTTCAAGGTTATTTGGAGGTATTAGTAGTTGGGAGAAGATGGCTGTCAATAAGTGGATGATAATTTCAATTGAATTTCAACTACAAAATGCAATTTATAATGATATGGTAAATTCTCTAAGGTTATTCGGCTCATAAATTTTTTTCTTTTTTTTTGTTAGTATTACAGGTAAATTTGATTTTTTTCCTTTATTACTATTACAGGTAAATTTGATTTTCTTTTATTTATTCAAATTTTAATTGGAATAATGAAATATTTCAAATAAATGAACTTAATGAACTGAAACAACTTTTATGAGTATGAAAGGGAAAAAAAGCATTTACATTCATTGATGATAAAAAGTGTTGTAAATTTGTAAAGTAACGCTTTGTTGACAGCGGATAGATGAGAGAGGAAAGAAGTAAAACGAATGATAAAATGATTTATATGCAAACTTTTCAAAATGATACCAATACATCGTTTCAAATAATCGCCTTTTTCCTTTTTTACCTTAACCCAATATTTACCTGAGGAATCTTACCGGAATGGTATCTGTCAGGAATAAAAAGAAAAAGGGCATTTTCTCTTTTTACGACAGATTATTCGTCTTTCCAAACTGTCTGATACAAAAAGAAAAAAATTATGGTACATACCTAAAAACCAGTTATGAACCGAAAAAAAGTTTAGAGAGAGAAACAGGGAGAGAGAGAGAGAGGGAAAGAGAGAAGAGAAGAGCTAAACATTAAATTAATAATAATATAAGCATTCCAAAAATGGAATTCATTTTCTTTTGTTTTTCTTTATGTGATTAATTTATTAAAACTGTAATGATAGGTTTTTTTTCGGTAACTAATTTCGGGGTTTGGGTATTTTCCGTGAACGTTTACTCTCCCGACTCCCGATCGATTACCAATTTACCTTCCCGATCTACTGATTAACTGAATATCCGAATATTCATCTATCTCTCTTGCTCACTATACGATATTGTGTGAAATAAGAAAAGAAAAATTGTAGAAGAAAAAAACTGTTAATCAAAATTAACTATTATTAATGGTAAAAAAAAGTTGAAAGGAATTATTTTCGATAATAGATTTCATTCGTTTCAATCATTCGTTCATTCGTTCATTCATTCATTCATTCATTCATTCTATTTAGCATTAATTAGTAGAGCGATAATCACAACCAGTTCATACATTAAATATGTTCAATTATTTCTCTAGCAGATCATTATCAATTATTTCATTCTCTATCAGATAATTATCGATTATTTTATTCCCTATTTTTTTTCTCTAAAAGATTAACAATTATTTCATCCTTTATCAGATAATTATCAATTATTTCATCCTTTATCAGATAATTATCAATTATTTCATCCTTTATCAGATAATTATCAATTATTTCATCCTTTATCAGATAATTATCAATTATTTCATTCCCTACCAAATAATTATCAATTATTTCACTCTCTACCAGATCATTATCGATTATTTCATTCCTTATCAGATAATTATCAATTATTTCATTCATTTAATAGAACAAATTGATAAACATAAATAATTTAAAATTTTTCATCTCAATAAATTATTTCAAATTCTTTGCATTTTTTTTTGAATACAAAAATAGGAAGTGATAAAAACGATAAATATTAGTGTTAATAGTAAGATAGGAAGAAGGAAAAAAAGGAAGGAAAAGATTGAGGAAAGAAAAGAGAAAAGAGAGATTGTATTGTATTATATTATCCATTGACGCTGTACCGATCGTCGTCCTCCTTATCATATATTTCTTCCTATCCGACTATTTTCAATTTCAAATACATTTATTAATTTCATTCACTTTATCATTTGGCTACTTTCATTTTACTATTCCTACTATTTCATCCATTTTGTAAAAATTTTTAATCAATTTTATTAAAAAAACTATTTTACAGTTATTGATTATATATATAATCGATATAATCAATATATATAGTTTTGTTTTTAAATTTATTTTGAATTTCTTTCCTTAAATTTAAAATATGAATTTATCGATTAATCTATATATATATATATATATAATAGATAATGAAATTATTGATCTCAATAGTTACAATTACTGATTATATATAATCAATAATATACATATATATTATAGTGAAATTATTGATCTCAATAGTATTTGCGAATTTTTTAGAAATTATAGATTTTTGATAAATTTTTAACGAATTTTAAATTTTGCAAAATCTATCTTACAATTATTGATTTGTTATATGTTATATTGTTGATTGTGGGAGAAAAAACAAAAGGATCATTTATTGTTTAGAAACTTTTGTTTTTAAATTTATTTCAAATTTCTTTCTTTTAATTTAAAATATGAATTTATCAATTAATCTTAATTATTCTGATATTTAATATGAAAATAGAAATCATTAATTATTGCCTAAATTAAAACAAATATAAAGATAATAAATGAATTATTTCTTATTTTCTAAATTAAATACTAGCAAAATTCTTAAAATTTAAATTTTCATTATAAAATTTTATTTGAATTAATTATCATTCCCCAATCATTTACAATAAACTAATTATTATTTCATATAGATATTATATTAATTATAATTTCATAATATAATATTCATTTACTATAAACTAATTAATTATTTCATACAGGTAGGTAATTCATCAAATCATATGAATTTCATTGATAATTTTTTGTATATATAAAATCATCGATTGATTTATTATATAAAATATGTGCAACTCTCTGACGTACAATAATCTATTATTTAATCTGTAACAAAAAATTTCAATAAACTGTCAACTATGTCCTCTTCCTCTTTCTACTCTTCCTACTCTCAAATATATTTCGATCATCAATCAACAACATCAGTTGTAATTGAACTTTTGCACTTCGTTGTATTATATATTTGATTGAGAGTGACATCTTTCATTTCATTGCTATATAACAGCCAATCATTAACATACCATTTCAAATAATTTTTCACAAATCAAATATTTGCAAATTTATTCATTCTCACGCTATTTCAAACTTTTCATAATTTCAATCATAACAACTAAAATAACTTTTGCATAATATTATTGAATGAAAATTTTCTTTCCAATTTATCTCTTATCTTTACCTTATCATATCATTATGATTATTACGTCGTATTATTCTACAACATTTATTATATTATGTTTAATTTATTATGGTATATTATTATTGAATATCTAATCTGGAATATATATATCATATTACGCTTAATTTATTATGGATCCGGTTAATGATTTTACTAAAACTTTATTACGATCATATTATTATGATTATGTCGTACTATTCTAAAACATACATTATATTATATTCAATTTATTATGGAATATTATTATTATTAAACATCTAATCCGGAACATATATTATGGATTCGATTAATGAATTTACTAAAATTATGTTACTGAATATAACTCAATAGTAATTGATTGAATTGTGATATAATTAATAATTGTATCGAATTTTTTTCCACACTATCATACATTTACATAAATTTTTCGTTTTTCTTTATACTACTTAAAAATATTAGATTAATATTTGAAATGTAAAATAGAATGAATTCAAATTCGTATTTTAATTAAAAATGTCAATTTATTGTTTAAACTAATTTTTTTTGTTTTTACAATCATTTAATTTAAAATTTTTTTTTTAAAAAGAAAAAGGAAAATGTCTCTAAAAAAGAATTTTCAAAGTTTAAAACAAAAAAGAAAATTTACTTAAACTAATTTCATTTATTTCTATTAATGAAATTTCCATTTTCTAATCGATTAAATTCTATAATTAATTAAATACTTAATATTATGATATATTTGAAATTAAATTAAACTATTAAACTTTGTCATTTTTAATTATCAATCCAATCAAAAATTTAAAATCTTCTTAGAAAAAAATGATAGGAGAAAGAGAATAGGCGTCCCTGATAAGCGGAATCTTTTAAATATTCGCTAGGAACTTTTAAGGAAAAATTGATAACGAAATGATAATAGGTGACCTGATGATCTTTGCTATGAATTTAGAATTATTGTACATCGAAATATGTAAGCGTCGTATTTTTACCCTTTAGTCTTTTTAATTTCAAATCTCTGATAATAATTTAAGATTTGAAATTAAAAAGATTAAAGTCTAAAAATGCGACGTTTACATATTTTATATTATCAGTTGTAAAATTTGCATTTACTCGTATTACTTTAAAATAAATGATTTATTATTCGAAGTATGTTTTTATAAATGATAAGAGGAAATGATAAAAGCTATCGGATAAGTGATAAAATATTTGTGGATGAGCAAAAAAATATCGTTTTAACTAATCTAATCATTTTTATCGAATTTACTCGAATATAATTAACCTTTGATTAATGTAATTAACCTTTACTTACAAGCAATAAAATTTCTATTTTCATTTTTGGATATAATTTTTATTGTTTTATATCTTTTGGAATATTTACAAAAGAAATTCTGTGAATGAAATCTTTTGAAAATATTATTTTAAAATTTCAAAATGAAATATAATAAATGAATTATCTATCCTTTGAGAATAGAGAAGAAGAATAGGTTAAAATAGGTCAATATTATAAACATTTTATAAAAGCCCGAAATTAAATTAGAAACAAAATAAGCTAATATCAGAATTAAGAGATCATCATTGTCTATTCGAATAGAATAAATAATCAATCAATTAATAATGCATGAAAAAGAATCTGAACAAACTATAATTTAAACAAATAATTTAAGTAATTTTATTAATTACTATTTTTTTCATCAATTTTTTAAATTAATATTAAATTGCTAATAATCACATTTATCATTTACCACTATAATTTGTAAATAATCGATCGTTTTTTAATTACCAATGACTATATTTTATTTCCATTTAATTTTAATTATTTTTCTATTTAATTATTTAATTATTCATTTTTCTATTTAATTATTTGATTATTCTATTAACGATTTGATCATATTTGCACTCTTATTTATAAAAAAATGATTAGATTTAAATGTAAAAATAAAAAAGCATTTTTAAATTGGATTTCAAAAACAGAAAAGGAAAAAAATAAACAATAAAAATTAAGTCAAATCAGGTAATTTAATTTGTCTATTTACCTTTGCTAATTATTTTAAAAGAATCCTTTCATTAATTTACTTATCCATTTGATGTGCAGAAAAATGTAGTAAATTTTTTGTGGACAGTTTACCGATCGTTAGTGAAACAAATCTGTCCCATTTCTCACTTCCCTATGATAATTTAACAATAATAGTTTGATTATCGCTTTAACTTTTTATGCAACATTGTTTTGATTAATTTTTAATTTCATTCCTTTCGTTAATTTCACAGCATTATTTTTATTAATTTATTTTGTAAGCTTATTGCAATCATTCAATATTATTTCATTGTTATCAATTATCAAATATGATTTATCATTATCAAATATTTCCAATCAATATCATTGTTATCGATAGTTGATTTCAAATTATCATATTGCAATAAAGCAAAATATAATTGTTTTATAATTAAAAAATTACCCTCACTATCTCATAATTAAATTAATTTAAAATAATTCTGAAATTTAAAATTTATATTTAAAATAGTATAAAATAAATTTTTGTATGAAAATGCAATATTTCGATTTTAATCGATAGAAAAGCACATAAAATGGTTGTATTGATCAATGATTTAAATATCATTTTTTAAATTCTTAAATTCAAATGAGTCATCAATTTTCGATTTTATATCTGAATTTCAATTCCTTTTTCCGTTTACAGAAAATAAAAAAAAGCTTTCAGATAAAATAATAGCAATGAATTGTATGGCAATGAAATATGATGGAAGGTATAGTTCATTCTGGGAGGCTGACTGTTACTTACAAAAAGCGCAGGTATGTTTTAATTTATCGGTATATTTCTTTGATGTCATTTTTAAATAAACAAAAAGAAATTTCATGTCATCTAACTTTTCCATCATTTATTTCATAGTAATATTGAATGAATTTATATAAGATATAATATCTTTTTTTGGGCACAAAAATAATTCATTTTCATTAAAAAAGAGAGAGAGAGAGAGAGAGAAAGGTAGCGATTGTTAACTATCATTGTAAAATGGAACAGAACAATTGTTGACAGATGGCGAATTGTGAGAGAGAGAGAGAGAGGCGGAAATGTGAAGTAAACAATATGAAAGGCGTAGAAAGTTCACCATTTTTAATAGACGAAATCAACAAATCCTCATCATTATCCTTTATCATTGTGTTAAATTTGTTGCAAAATGCGTATATGTATGTGGGTGTCTGTGAGCGTGTGTGTATATGTCTGTGTATGTGTGTGTATGTGTCTGTGTATATGTATGTATATGCATGTGTGTATGTAAGAAATCTGAAAAAATCAGCTTGTTGTATTTGTTCAAGCAGAAGCAATCATATTTACAATTTATCTTTCACCCGAAAGCATCGATCAATCGATCATTTCGTTTTCCATAAATTGCCGCTGAATCGACATGAGAGATTTTTGAAAGGATAAAATGATAAAAGGTCGTGATAAATTAAGGATCAGAAATGATTTACTAAACTTTATGGTGATATGATGTGATAAGAGTGACACTACCTGAATTCTACATTTCTTCTACCTATGAAATGATGTTGTAAGCTAATTAGAAAATAATTACAAGATCAAATTTTGCTCCTCAATTTTTGTAAATAAATTTTTTTTAATTTTGAAAACTTTTGTTGGATTTTTTTTAATTCTTAGCTTTTGCTAATTAGTTTAAATTTTATGGATTCATTTATTGGATGCATTTTAAAATTTAAACAACAAGCGCAAAACAATATTTTTAGTTTATTTGCTAATAAACTAATCATGAAAGACTCATGATAAGTTGACCTGATAAAACCTGATAACCTGATCGTATATCTGTAAATTCTAGATTAGATGAAATGAATCATATGGTATCATTACTTCGATATAAAAGTTTCCAAATTTAAAATTTGCTAAAATTAACTTAATTGGTAAGATTTGGATGGTTCTTTTTTTTTCTAACTTTAAACTATTTTTGATATATTTTTTGGCGGCTGGCACTATTTGCAAATAAAAATTCTTTCCAACTGTAAAGTTAATAATAGAAATAGCTGTAAAGTTAATAATTAAGCGTTTCAAAAATTAAAAATAATTAATCAAATTCTTTCAGCAACAAAAACTTATTCTGTATTTTATTCTTTTCCGGTCTTCTTTTTAAAAATGAGAAAAAAGTTTAAATATTGATTTTATGATTTAATTCATTTATTTCAACACATAATTCATTGAATAAAACTTAGATACAGTACACATATACCGTATTCTTGTATACCTGTATTTCAATACTGTGTTCCAATTTCAACAGTTTGCTTCGATAGTTTAAACATTTATACCGTATCCGGTATTCCTGTATTTCAATACTGTGCTCCAATTTCAACAGTTTGCTTCGATAGTTTAATTTTTGGTATTATTTTTGGATATTTGATAAACAGCTAATTTCATGCTTTGTTTAATTTAATTTAATTGAAATGACATTTTCATGGATGTTTTTCATAGCCAATTTGAAGAAATTTAAAGTCTAACTTTTCACTTTTCAAACTTTCAAATGTTAATATTATCATTGTTTTATCATATCAGTAATTAACAAAAGTAAATGAATTTCATTTTCACTTCTTCTTTTATCATTTTTATTTTCTTCAAAAAGTAATAAATAACTTTCGCTAATCAAATTACCTTTGAAGGAAATGCTCTCATCTGATGTGATATCATCACTGCTTCATTGTCCATATATTATCAACAATACATTGCACCATCTGTAATAATTTCCGTTTCGTTGAATATCATTTACTGATCGCAAATATCACACACACACACAGCACACACACACACACACACACACACACACAATACACACACACATACATAGACATAGACAGGCACCGCCTGTATCGTAAAAAATTTCGTGATATATTTGCATAATGACTAATCCATTGATAATATGTCCCCAATAAGATTGGCAATTATTTGTGATTATTTCATTACAATTTCATTTTAACTACCAATTCTCTTTCTTGTTCATGCAATTTGCAAGCATATGCGCAATTCTGCATTTTGCATGCTATGTTAAAAATAATTACAATGAATGAATGAGTATGTACAATTGTATAAATTACATTATCTTTTATTATATGTAAATATAACCATTGTATTGTTTCAAAATTATTTTTATACCAAATCGAAATTCTCTTCACATTTTCTCTTTCTCTTCGCTTTTACATTTTATTTTTCAACGCTAAATTTTTTTGTGAATTATTTTTGAAATAAAAAATTAGCATTTATTCATTCATTAATTATTTCATTTCAATTTCAATTTCATTTTAACTACCAATTCTGACTGATACATTTGCATATTACAGCTAATTTAAATTAAGTTAATTTTATTGAATGGTTAATTAATATTTTAATACAATTAATTAATATATCAATTAATTTTTATGGTACCAATTTTTGCGAGACAGAAAATTTACATACAATTTCGTTGAAATAATCATTTGAACCTTTAACCTTTCACAAATGCTTTTTTTTAAAACTATTTTATGAGAAGTATGTATGTTGAATGGAAAAGAAATTAACAATTTTTCCTCTAATCAAAAATGACCTTTGACACGTTTTCTTTCTATTTAAAATTTCATGAAAATCACATCATGAATAAATTCACAAATTCATTTATCTAATAAATTATAATCATTTTAACATTTTTATGAATTTCATATCATAATGTGATATTCTGAGTAACAGAATTAAGGCAGCCAATGATCGGAGAAAAGATGAGCTGTAAATAATTTGAAATTTTGACATTTTTTGACAACATTTGAGAAGTTTCCATTTTGACATTTTGAACGATAGCTGTAAAATTTCTTACTATCACTTTTAAATATTTATCATAATTTGAATTAAAATTTGTTGAAGTTTTGAAATTTCGAATTTTTAAAATTTGTTAGCGATGAATTATTTCTTAGCCAACGTTTTAAAGAGTGCTCGCTCTCTTCTTTTGTAATTTTAAATTTTTTAAAACAATTCCTATTTTGGTTCCTAAAAGTTCAAATTCATTTTATTAGAAGAAAAAACTTTTAATTTGGGAATAATTACTTTCTCAATAATATTCCCTTAAATTAAATTTCAAATTTTACTTATCCATCGGAAGATTTATTTGAAATTTTTAAAATGCTCAACCTTACTAAGTCAATTCAACTTATGATAAAGCCTTGGCTCAAATAAAATTAAAAGGACTAAGTGAATTCAACTTAAAATGAAGCTTTGGCTTAAATAAAATTAAAAGGACTAACTCTTAATTCAACTTAAGATGAAGCTTTGGCTTAAATAAAATTAAAATCAGTAAGTTAATTGAACTTAAAATGAAGCCTTAGCTCAAATAAAATTAAAAGGACTAAGTTAATTTAACTTAAGATGTCGCCTTAGCTCAGATAAAATTAAAAGGACGATCGGTATCTTTAGACAACAAATTTTTCCAAGTGATGAGCGCATTGATGATCATCTACTCATAGATTTTAATCCATAAATGATAGTACCATTTATTTTGTCCCTAAAAATTTTTGAAGATTTAAATTAAAATGTTTTAATTAATTTTCAGGATGCCATATCACAAAGTCTTCATGAACTTGCCTCAGTAACTGTCAAAAACGACGATCTTAAACAAATTAAATTTCAAAAACGGTTTGTTTTCCCTTTTTTAAAAAAATTAAATTCATTACACCAAAATAGTATTCATATTCAAATAGTTACAGCGATGTGAATTTTTATTTCTAAATTTCTGAAGTGTTGTCAATTTGTGTCGCATAAAATTGTTAAAGAAATAAATTCAACGAAATGCATCAATCAAAAGAAAATTTATTATTGTAGTAAATATTGCATAAAAGAGGGAGAGGTAGAGTGTGTAAATTGTTTGAACAAAAATTATCAAAAAAAGAGTTGTTAAAATTATAAAAATAGGTCACCTTATATTTGAATAGATAATATGGTACTTTGAAGAGGAAAATGAATTTAGGATAGGACCAAAGTGATAATTGCTTTAGTTAAGCCATTTGTCAATCACTTTATAGTTTTAAGTTGCTTTTATCTAATTTATGCTCATTTTCTTTCATTTCGTAAATTCTATCTCAGAGTTAAAATATTTTCCAGGTCTCAAGGGAATTTCATTGCGGGGAGTTTTTAGGGTGACTCTATGGTCAAAGATTTTTCATATTAAAAAAATTTTCAACTATTTGATAAATGTGAAAGCTGGTGGAATTTATGTCATTTTTTTTAGTCCTATCAAAATAAATGTAAACATTGATTTCAGAATATATTTTTTCTGTTTGTTGAAAATGTTGAAAATTTGAAATGAATTAATTTTTTTTCTTTAAAATCTTTTTCAACGAATGCAAAATTTATTGAAATACATATTAATTAGAATAATCAAATTGGAAATGATATAATTTTAAATATATCATTCAATTTGAATCAAAAAATAAATTAAAATTTTCGTAAAACATATTTTCATCTAATATATTTAAAAATTTAATTTTGCAATTGCAAATACTATCAGCATTTTTTTCATCAATAGTGAAATATCATTCATGAGAAGGCGTAAAATTTGCATTGTTGTTAAAGTAAGAAAGATGAATCAACGGATCGTTGGAATAAATGAGGGAAGCGGAAAATGGACAGAAGATTCCCAGATGACAGAAAATTCCCAGAAGACAGAAGACAGAAGGACAGAAGATATTGAAGGATTCTTCTCTCATTTCCGATTTATCATTGCAAGACGAAGAATAATTGTTAATTATAAAAGAGGAGAGATTGTAAAATTAGTATTAATTGAGGTTGAAGCGGTAATGAACTACTAAAGCTTAATTAAATATAAACCTATAAATTAATAGTTTGTGCTCTATATTTTGTTTACATTTTACACATATCACATCAACTTCTGATACCTACTATTTCTTATTTCTCATCTTAACTGATATCTGATAAATAGGTAAATATGTAACCAAAAAATTTATCATAAAATTTCAATTTTCGTCAAGCGCATTTTTTCCCACTTGCAAGATATAATTAAATTAATACAAAATGACCTAAAATTCATGAACAAAATTTTTCCAAAAAAAAGGGTAATGAAATTATTGATTTTAAGAGTGGAAGAAATAAGAAGGAAGTGATAATTGGAAATTTAATTAATTTAACAAAACTGATGCTATTTTCTATTTCATTAATTTCCTGTCATTTTACGTTTTTCACGTTTCCTATTTCCGTTTTTCTTTTTTTTTAGGCAGCATCAGTTAATAACATCAGATTTTCATTCATCTGCTGTTCATCGAAACAATTCCTTTCCTTCTGAATTTGCATCTCAACATGAGTTAATCAATTTTTCACAATCATTTTCATCATCAAGTGACGGCGATCAACAACCCGGTATATTCAACATATATTAATAATACTTTTTGAAGTAAATTTCAGAAATATTTATTTTCAAGAGAAAAATGATTTTGAAAATTTTATGGATGATTTGATAAGAATTGAAAGTGATATGAAGAATTTATCAAAGAAATGAATTGCGATATTAATTTTTTAGAAAAAAAAAGGAGAAAATCTTTTCATCTACAGAATCCTTTTGATTTCAGGAAAAATTTTGAATAGACAATTGGCAAATTATGAATTATATTCAAATTTTTCATGAGATCAAAAGGATTCCGAAATAAGAATTAAAATTTTTTTCTAATTGGTATCGTAATGCTTGCTTTATTTATGATTTAATATTATATTTAAATAAGTAATGTCTCTTCAAAGTAAGTAATATCTCAAATAAGAAATGATATAATATTATGATATAACTTTAATTGATAAAATATTTTAATTATTGCTTTAACTGATATAATTTTTTAATTGATATAATATTAATTCAATTCGTGATATAATATTAATTGATATAATTTTTTTGATATAATATTAATTCAAATTTTAGTTTATAAATTAAAAATTAAAATTTAGAAATCGTTTTGTTTGTTTGACGAATGAATTATTTTCTAAGAAAATTAACTTATGAAATTATCAGCAAAAAATGAAAGAGAACATTAAAAAATTTCAACGAAATATATAAAATTGATGAAAGAATTATTATAGCAACTGCAGAATGTTACGTATCATCACGTCGTAAACGTTTTACACGTCGTCAACGACATAATTTAACTGGTGGAATTTTTGGCAAGCATACATCACGATCAACATCAACTTTAAATAAATTGCATCGATTAGAATCTACAACAAGCAGTAGCGATAACGATAATATTAATGAGCGAAGAAAACGTTCGGTAAATGCTATTTTAAAAAAAAAACAAAGAAAAAAATTATTTGCGTATTCTAATATTAAGATGAGATTCTAAGAAATGAAACGATCAGAAATGAATAATACGTTGTGGCGGTAATAGTTCTATTTTAATTCTGAAATATTTACAATTTTGTTTTTTACTCCTTTGCGCATAATTTTATTTATACAACACTAATGGATAATATTATTGTAACCTTAGTATGAATTAAAAGGTTAAAAGGTTACAATAACACAGCATAAAATTTAATTTCAGGAATGTTTTTTCTCATTAATTTCTCTTATTGCAAATAGTAATTAGTAATAAAAATACTACGTTGATATTTACAAAATATTGCTATATTAATTAGTGATTATTTGTTTAAAAAAATTTATGTTGTTTCAAGAAAAAAATTTACATGTAATTTTTACAGACTCAATTAACGATAATAACGCGTAAGAGAGGTCAATCAACAGCAGCTGCACGGAACGCGACAACAGCAACAGCAAGAGAATCAGCCTTTCTTTCATTGAGGAGAAAGCGAAATTATGTTAATTCCAGTTTGATTACTCGATCGACAACCGAAATTTGCTACAAATCAACTTCAACACCGGTAGCATTAGCATCAATTGAACCGGTTGATACATTTCAAAAATTTAAAGGTTCTCATTATTCTTCATGCTTTTTCCCTTTCACACCTTATTATTTTACATTCATAAATTATTGTGTCATATTATTTTCATCCTTAATAAAAAGGTGGTAGGAAGAGGGGGCGCGTTTACATACTACTCAAATATTTATTGTCAATCGATGGCTCACACATTCTTACATCGAAATTTATCTTCTCTTTCTTTATTTTCAAATCCTTTAAATAAATAGCTTCATTGTGAGACTAGTTTTGTTGTGTTATTTTATTTCCACCCTTAACAAAAAGGTGGTAGGAGAGGGAGGGCGGCGTGTTTGATATTTTAAGCATTTTATAAATTTATTATTAATATAATTTATTTCTTATTAAATTTTTAAATTAAAATTTACAACAAGAAATTAATAAATATATTTAATCATAATTGTAATAATTCTAAGGACCAGCAGCTCGAAAAGCTCATCGTCGTACAGTTCGTTATAAATTAAATTCATTCACTAACAATCAATTGAAGACGAAAGCAGAATCACAAGCAGGGTATAATTATACAGTATAGTAATTTTATCTTTATTATAGTAATTTTATCTTATCATCCTCCTAACTAATTACCATTATATATTATCCTTCTAATTAATTTTTATCATCTTTTCATTTTACTCTTATTTAGATTGAATATTCATGCTGAAAATATACAACCAAAGAAAGATACATTTGTTCGACGTTCCGTATCTGTTCGAGAATTGAACGGTACAATGATCGATTTTAGTAATCAGGATTCCGTTACCAGGTTTATTTTCTCCTTAACTCATTTCACTTTTTTAATTTTCAAAATTTCTACTACTTTTCTTTTTCATATTACTTACACTATGATTTTATCTAATAGAAGTAAAAATGTTAGAAACTTCTTTTCCTATTTTACTTCAAATAACTTACAACAATAACTTAGCATACACATAAGTTGTCAATAAATCAATCCACCCTGAAGAGAAAAGAATTTCTTTCATTCTTTTCTTTTTTGAAACTTTTCATATTTTATTCATTCGTTTGAATTTCATTGAAAATATCTCAGAGAAAGTTATATTGAACTGATAAGCATTGATTATTATTGATAATTTCACTCAGTAGAAACATTAAATATAAGATATTTCTAATCTTCCACCATAACTCTCTCTCTCTCTCTTTGATTTTATTTCATTTCATTCAAATTTAACAAATCATAATTAACTCATTGAAATGAGTTAATTTTCAATTTCATTGAAAATATCTCAGAGAAAGTTATATTGAACTGATAAGCATTGATTAATATTGATAATTTCACTCAACTCATTGAAATGAGTTAATTATGATTTGTTAAATTTGAAACAAATATTAGTAAATAAATTTCTAAAAAAATAAATATGATTCATCAAATTACAGTAACCTATTTATGATGTAAATAAACTTTAAAAAAATTTTTCATTTTTTTGCTGCAAAAACTAATTTCAGTATTGTCACAGATTGAAATGGATGAATTATTTTGAACAGATGGAATTAAATTTTGTTTACATTTATCTTATAGCTCTTAAAATTAAATGAAAAAATAAATAAATTTAAATTTCATTTCTTTTTCTTTCAATATTTAGAATGAGTTAATTGCGATTTTCTACTACATTTCTACGACATTTTCTACTACATCTACTACATTTTCTTTATTTCATCTTTTTTCTTCCAAAATAATCATTAGTTTTTTAATGGATGTTTATTTTGCATGTTGAAAATTTATATGTTTATTTTTTTTACAGATGGACATCGCAAATTCTTGCCGAAATAGATTCATTACCATCCAGTAGTTTTGATTTAACCGCACATTCAACTCCTCAATCATCATCTTTTATCAGTAGTACTACCAATTCTGTTGCCACTACTGATATTATTAGTCCGATTACTGATGCTAATGCGGTATTTTCTGATGAGTCACAAAATGATCCTCTAAAGGTATTTCAATGTGAATAATTGAATTCAAATTAAAATATTCTCTAGAAATAATTTCCGAAAATTATTTACATGGTATTAAATTATAATTAGCTAATACGGTATTTCCTGATGAGTCACAAAATGACCCTTTAAAGGTATTTCAGATTAAAATATTCTCTGTAAATAATTTCCAAAAATTAATTAAATAATTAAAGTTATCATTTTGTAATATTTCTATTATCAAATTAGTAATTAAATAAAAATTTACTTATGGAAAGGTATGAGAGAATAAATTATAAATGAATTCCTTTTTTCATTATTGAATTTTCATTTCATTTTATTCCAATCTAAAATTATCATTTCAGCTAAAATCAGACAATAACTCATTCGAAATGGATGGCATAACAAATTTGACACCAACGATACGATTACGTAATAATGTTCCGGAAAAATCAATACGATTGCATAATAAAGTATCGGAGGAAATTAGTTATCGGAAATTCAATTCTAATCATTTTAGAAAATTTCAAAAACGAAATTCCTATAAAAAAGTATCGTTTTTTTTCATTAAATAATTAAATGAGTTAATAAATTTCTTTTGTTTATAAAATGAAATTTAAAATAATTATTTAACTGAAATAAATTTAATTGTATTTATTATTAATAAAACATTTCTAATTGAAAGTTTAAATGTAAGATTGAATGAATTTTTAAAATTGAAATTATTTCAATTTTTCAATTCATTCCCTATTATTATTTTACATGAGGGAAATTTGTTCCTTTCTTCCACTCTATCCCTCTCTCGCTGTCCCTCTCTCTTTCTCTCTGTCCCTCTCTTTCTCTCTCTCTCTTTCCCTCTATTTTGTTTATTCGATTATTTCCATAAAAGAAAATGAAAATTTTGATGACTGTTTAAGTAATAAAAAAGGGAAGAGAAGGAGAGGAAAGGGTAAAAATTTGAAATGTATGAATGAGTCAGTCTTGTTTAACGTTTGTCTAATTTGTTAAGGTGGCAACATGCTCACACAAATTTTCATTTTTTCCAAACTTTGGGAGAGAGAGAGAGAGAAAGAGAAGAAGAATGTGATCACTTTTCATCTTAACAAAAATTGGAAAAGAGAGAGAGAGAGAGAGAAATGAGAATTTCAGGTAGTGTTATTTGATTCATTTATTTACTTTATCATTATTATAATACCTAATTAAATATTATCATTATCATCACTAAGCATTATCATAATTAGATATTATCGATAAGCAATATCATTATTACCAGCCATCATCAGTATTACCTATTGATAATACAGAATTAGATATTATCATTATTATCACTAAGCATTATCATAATTAGATATTATCACTAAGAGATATCATTATTACCAGACATCATCAGTATTATCTGTTAATAATACCTAATTAGATATTATCATTATTATCACTAAGCATTATCATTATTACCAGACATCATCAGTATTATCTATTATCGAATTAGATATTATCATTGTTATCACTAAGCATTATCATTATTACCAGACATTATTAGTATTACCTATTAATCCTTACTTTTATTTCCTTCTTATTTTTTCATTTAGATATATTTTGCAAAAGGTATTGGTTAAATTTTCAGCGTATTGGATTAAAACACGAAAAAGGAATTTAAAAAAAATGAGAAATTGAATTATTAATAAAAAATGATATAATGAATAAAGTATTACTATTATTTTTATATGCCCTTAATTATTTGTTAAAGGTAAATAATAGTTATCGCCAAATCAGGACTAACATGAATTCCTGTAATTGTAACTCCTGAACTCCTAAAATTGAACTGCTGTAATTATAAGTATAATTATGTCACTCTTTCAGAATATTTCGCATCAATCAATGGAAATTCCGGAAACTTCCTGTACAGCACATATCGTACTAAAAGCGCTACCATCAAATCGTCATAAACAATCAGCTCATGCAATTGTTGTTAATTCATCAAAAAATCCGGAAAAATCAGAAAATCTTCATTTTCTATCATCGTCATACGACAATAGCGCTAATCGTTGTTTAAATTTGCAAAATTTTAAAAGTGAAAATAACAGCAATGAGATATCACGTTTATGGCGTTTCTTATCTCGGAAAAAATATCAATCATTCAAAAAATATCTCAAATCACAACATCATAAAACTACTACTTCAACAAACGAAATCGTTTCCAACAATGACAATATTTCAAGATTTCCCGCGGGAAATTCATCGGTAATCATAACAAATGGCAAAGATGACATTTTTCAATGTAATTCGAAATCAGAATGGAGGAATAATGAAACTGAAGCAAATAACAGTTTACCAATATTCAAAAGGAATTTAGTATTATCAGAAAATATCAAATCATATCGACCTTTCTCACAAATACCAAAATTATCGGACTCAAATGATGGTGTGCAATGGCGAAGAAATATTGATTGCGCTAATGCAAAAGTAGATTTTTTTGATTTTTCTGCATTATCGTAAATTTTTTTTGATTTCAAAATTTCAACATTATTGTAATAATTAATAAATTGTTTTAGGACAAAGTATGAATAATAAGATTAGAATGATATCTTATCTTTTTACAATATCCATAATTATCATTATAGAGAATTTAATGATAAGAAATGATAAGAAAGTAGATTTTAGTAGATTTTAGTATTTTTATACTATCATAAATTTTTTTGATTTCAAAATTTCAACATTGTTGTAATAATTAATAAATTATTTTAGGATAAAGTAAGAATAAGAAGATTAGAATGATATCTTATCATTTTGCAATATTCATAATTATTATCATGGAGAATTTTAATGTTAAGAAATGATAAGAAAATTAGTAGATTTTAGTAATTAGAGAAATTTATTTATCATTTACATTACAGTAATCTTATCGATTGTTTATTTTTTCTTTTCATACGACAAATTCTTTATGCAAATAATCGATATTTTAATTCATATAATTAATATTATTTTTTGATTGTATTCAATTTTTCAATTTCAATTGAAATTTTAAATTTCAGATCAATCGTACATGTTTCTCAATGGAAAGTATTGATTTGGTAAAAGAGAATGCCATTGACGACAGATTAAAATTCTCGAGCGAAACAAAGCA
This sequence comes from Cercopithifilaria johnstoni, assembly GCA_916381525.1. Taxonomy (NCBI): domain Eukaryota; kingdom Metazoa; phylum Nematoda; class Chromadorea; order Rhabditida; family Onchocercidae; genus Cercopithifilaria; species Cercopithifilaria johnstoni. The sequence goes on from CAKAEH010001980.1 coordinate 30,428, forward strand.
CAGTCAACTTCTTGATCAGAAGATACCATCTCCACTTACTGCTTGGAAACGAAAGGTTAGTGGTATGTGTGTGTGTGTGTGTGTGTGTGTGTGTGTGTGTGTGTGTGTATGTATGTGTGTGTGTTATTCTTGTTTTCAAAATGAACTTTTATTTTAATATTTGAAAAGTATAAAAAAAGGTAAGATAATTAGTCATTCTTTAAAATTATTTCCTTTCAATAAGTCAGTTTAATCTATTTGTGACAGCCTTTACTGCAATAAAAACTAACAACCATTTATGCTTATTGAAATTACATTTTTGTCAGTTAATTAACTTGTCATAAATATTTTCAAACAATAATATTTAATCTTTTTTACCTTTAATAAATGATAAATTTAACTTTATCATTTGCTGTCCCCAAAAATAATCCTAATTTATTGCTTTCTAATTTGCATATTTTTTTATTCGTTCCTATTTAGGCCTATCAATCGTGAATTTATCATCCTTCCATAACAATAGCTTCCATTTAAATTTCACTTCTTAAAATAGTATACGCATGAAACATTTGCATTGAATTGTTTCGTAGTTTAAAGTTTCTCGAAGTGTGATTTCATTGATACTCTCTTTAAAATGTTCGATACGTTTGTTAGATTTGTTTTTATTTATTCGAAATGATAGAGGTAAAAAAGACGGAAATCTTTCCTACGCCATTCTAGTCACAAATAATTAACAGCTATTAAGTATTACTTACTATTAACAGATACTACTTATTTAATAATATCGATATTTAGAAGATATAATATCAGTTACTAAGTTTAGGTTCATTATCCTGAAAAATGTAGCGAAGTGCTATACTTTGTAGAATTAGCAACAGAAACGGAGAAATGAGAAAAATTAAACATACAAATTAGTAATCGATTGATGTGAGGAATGATAACCACCCGATAATGGTACTTCCGGAATGCATCAATAATTAAGTAATCGATTGATGTGAGGAATGATAGAAATTTTATCGAATTGTAACTCGACAATGGTGCTTCCGGAATGCATTAATAATTAAGTAATCGATTGATGTGAGGAATGGTATAGAATTTTCTAATTTATGCGAAAGGTAATTCCTACGAACTGTAACCCGATAATAGTGTTTCCGGAATGCATCAATAATTAGACGTAGAAATGGTTGGATCCAAATGATCGGGTATACGAGCAATAAAGCTTCTTGACCTTTGTTCGTGCTTTATGAGTATAAGATAGTTTTTGAAAGGCATTCAAATTATTGGTGAAGGTCAATATCGTATTTTAGTAGAATAGTTTTATCTCTAAGCGGTAACCTCAAAGCTACTTGCTGATGATACACTTTTTACTCTCGTATCCACCACCACTACTTTTCCACTTTTAGAGAAGTCAAAGGTCATAATTGATACAATAACCATTCTCTATATCAGACCTAATCTATTCCCTTCTAAAAAACTTCATTTTTATATTATTTCATCATTCTGCTGCTATTATTTTAATTTGAAAGTAATTATTTAATATATACAAATATTCGAATGCTATCTTTTTTCACTGTAATTTTCTGTCCTTGACCACTTTACCTGAGAGATTACCTGACAGTAATAAATTGAGAAAGTGATATAAAGTGGAACAAATATCATTGCAGAATAAGAAGATTCCTTTTCGTGTCGTAATATCGGCCGCATTCATAGATTGCGCAGAAGGGAAGAAATGAATTTTGTTAACATTTGACCTTATCAAAGTCTCTTTTCATTGTGTCATAATGAAATGATAGCTTCATTCTATACATTCATTGTTTGCATCATTTCGAAGAAGCATATTTGCAATTAAACTAATTAGTGAATTTTAATAAATTTTAATAATAAATTTTACTAAAAAGAAATTAACTTATAAATTAAAATCTTTAAAAAATTATAGGAACTTTTTTCCTTTGAAATTATTTTCCTCAAAACTTAAAAACTTGAAAACTTAAAAGCTTAATTAATTCTATAACAAAAAGAAAAATCTATTCAAATTTATATTCTATAATAAAATGTAAAATGTTTGAAAATATTTTATAAGCAAAAAAAGGCGTAATAAATTACCGAAAGCAAATATACAATATGATATGATATGATAGTATAACTTTTTATTATCATTAAAAAGATTAGAAAGAGAAACAGAGAGAGAGAGAGAGAGAGAGAGAGCAATAATTTTAATTTCAATAAAAATAGGACAATTTCAAATTTCATTAAATGACAAATTCTTTGAATTATTTTGTTAATCTCATACAATTATCCACTTCTCAATCATTTCTTCATTTTTATTTTATTATAATTTGATAATATTTGTTTTAATTTTGTTCAGTTTATTAATTAAATTCACTTTTTATCACTCTTACATATCTGTCATATCTGTCAATATCACAATATTCACTATTACATATCTGTCGATATCACAATATTCACTATTACATATCTGTCACAATTGTTTATTAGGAATGATCACAAATATAATTTAGCATTGTCCACTTTTATGATTAAAATGAAATGACCAAAGGGATACGCCGGAAAGCAAATGAATAATAAAATGATAGGCTCAATAAAGTCTATACCTATTTAATTATATACCTAATGAATTTCATGAAATTTGTTTGTTTAAAAAGAGGAAGAGAAAAAGAGAGAGGGAATGAGGAAGAGAGGGAATGATCTTTATTCTTAGCTAAAAAAAATCTTTAGTGATAGTTCAGGTTTTCAACATATGTTTCTCGTTCATTATTCACTCTCATCTTAATTTCTATTTCCAAGTAGAAAACTTGTTCGGTAGTTAATTTATAATTCTTACACATTCTCAAATTTTGAGCGCAATTCACAGTCAGTGTTGAAGACAGCTGTTTATTGACGTCGTCGTCGTCATCGTTAAATGAATTCAATTTTTACATTTTTCCAATTTCAGATTTTGCAAATTTTCTCAAACTTTTAATTTAACTAAAGTTTAATTTTCATTTTGCCTTTATTTGTTTTATATATATTTTCATTCTTTCAATATTTTAATTAATAATTTTAATACATTATGTTCTTTTAATTGGTAATTAATAATTAGAATTATGAATGTGAAATTTCATTAAGTTGTATGGTAGGATCGAAATTATGATTTTAAATAAGATAAAACTTTGAGAAATTTGAGAAGATTCTGTTGTAGGATTTTTTTAGCCGATTCTTTTTGCAGGCTTATGCAATATCTCGTAATGTCTATTTCTAGCTTTAATAGTTATTCTAAGGTATATATGTATGGGTGTAAGCACAATCACTGAAGGTCAATCATCAAAAATGGACATTTATCTCTGTTAACCTAACAAACAGCTAATGAAGAGTAATCGATATCTGTTCAAGTTGCATAATCAAACAAAGGTTGGAGGGAAATGAACAATATTAGTGGTTAAGAGAGGAGTGGACAATACTAGTGTTAATGGTCATGATAAATGATATAAGTAATCGATATTTGTTTAAGTTGCATAATCAAACAAAACCCGGAAGAAAGGAAACAATTATAAGTGGTCAATGATTAGGAGGAATGGACAATACTGGTGCTAATGGTCATGTTGAGTGATATATGTATATAAGCGGGTAAATACCTGATTATGCCATTATAGTAATAAAATATATATGCTGTAACAAATGTATCAATGCATCTTATGCAAGTTCATTAAAGTTAAAAAAGAGGATTGATGATATGCGCTAGCTAATTCTTCAAGATTATGCTTATGTTCCGAGGTAATGAGAGAAAAAATAATCAATAAAATCATTAGCTTATCTTTTTCAAAAATTGATCATTTCAAAACTTTCAATTTATTGCTAGAAGATTGATTAGTTTATACCTCTAAAGGCAATTTTGAGCCAATATATAAATGCCTAAATAAACAACAAAACATAGTTTAGTTAGCTTAGTTTAGTTTAACATACTTTCCTTCGCTTCATTATTTACTTCAATCTTTCATCGTTATTTCTATTTTACTATGATTATTTTCTGCTCTTCTCATTCATTCAATTATTGTTAAAAATATTTTAAATTATTTTCTAACCATTTTATATGATAGATGGGAGGTGGAAACAAGGAGGATATAGATAAGTTGAAGTAAGTTGACTTATATTGACTCGTAAGTTGATTTATATTGACTCGTAAGTTGATCATATTAACCCATAAGTTGATTATCTTGACTTATATTCTCATAGGAAGGGGGATATAGGTTAGATGAGATAAGTTGACTCATATTGATTCATAAGTTAATCATATTAACTCATAAGTTGATCATATTGACTTATAAGTTGACTCATACTCTCATAGAGAGGGATAGAGGTAAGCTGAGGTAAGTTGACTTATACTGACTCATAAGTTGACTCATATTATTTCGTAAGTTGATCATATTAACCCATAGTCATATCGACTTATAAGTTGACTTATATTCCCATAGGGATATAGATAAGTTGAGGTAAGTTGGTTGATATTGACTCATAAGTTGAGTCATATTCACTTATAAATTATAGAAAGTTTAATGAGCTCAAAAAAGTATTTTATCGATTTTACGATGATAAGAAATTGATAAATACGTTATCTCTTATGTGATATTTATTGTCTATTTAACTGTCGTAGAATTTCACTCAATTGCTATATTATTTTCATTTTCTTTTATTTCTACTTTTTTAAATTTAGAGTTTTTTCTCTTAACTGACATTTTTAATGTCAGTTTAAATGTCAGTTTGATATTTGAAGGGTTATCACACAATCAGTCATTTTCAGTAGGATACAGAATACCACCACTACCACCACCACCATCACCACCACTACTACTACCACCACTGCCACATATATATCCGCTATTGCTACTTCTCATTTCTCTTATCTCACCAACAATACGCTTGCTATATAACAATACTTCCATTGCTAATTTTTTTCCACTTCATTAATTTCAGGTCAAATTACTTTTTGAGTACATTTTCAGGTCAATATTCTATTCATATTTATTTATCATTCAAAATTCTTAACACTTAATCAATATCTAAACTATTTATTAAATTGATTAGCTTATTCCTTTGCTTTCTTCATTATTTCAATAAATTAAAATTTTATTTAAGAAAAAATAAGTTCGAATATTTCATTAGCAAATTATTTTGTTTAGTGTAACGAAAGAATTCATCAGGCATTCTCAGAAATTTAAAATGCAAATCTAAATCCGATATTATGGTTGAATGAAATTTCCATATAGATATGTATGTATCTATATGTTATATTTCAAGGTAGTATAATTTGTCATTGAAAGAAAAGAAAATGTTACCTTGAGTATATTTAAAGTTAAAAATTGAAAGTGAAATTGGAATGAAAGTTTTAATGAAAATTAATGAATTAATTAATAAAAGTTTTAATTAATGAATTGATGAAATTTTTTCTTATTATATATTTATTATTAATTGAAATCATTCATAAATATCGGCGCATTTATTCAATCGCATCATTTTGCGCTTTTTTGTTGTTGTCGTAAGATTTGTGTGAAAGTTTTAATAATCGAAAAGAATTCTTAAATATCTAAGAGCGTAATATCTATTTTGAAATATATGAATTGTTACAAAATGATTTTCGATGATACAATAGAAAAAGGTTGCGAAATTGAAGAAAAGAGATGAATGAATCATTTGTTGTTATTTTATGATAATTGTAAAAAGACAAATCATTTTGTTTTAGGCTTTAACAATTTTTTATTGTTTTAAATAAATTCACTCTGAATACCAATAATTTTAACTATCAGGATTTTTCGGTATCTATGAGATATCTCGGTATTTGTGAAAAATTATATACTACGATTAAACATTAACTATTTTAATTGAAAATTACATGAAATAATATTAGAGAGGGAAAAAAAAGAATGAAAGCTAATGTTATCATTAGTTTTAATGATTGTTGAAAATGAATGAAAGATTGGCAAATGCTAAAATTGCAATTAGTTAAGCTATAAAATAATTTGCATATTTACCCCATTCAATTTTTCAAAAGTTACTTTTAGTGAAGTTCACTACCTGTAATTAAGCATGAATTCAATTTATTTAGCTTTTCGATACTCCCAATTTTCATTAAATAAACTCATTCTCTTTAAATGAACTCATAAAATCTTTTCGATTTAAATTGAACACAATTCTACTACTACTACTACTACTACTACTACTACTACTACTGCTATCACCAATAATACAACAAAACCGCTATTACTACTATAACAACAACCACTACTACTACCATAGCTGCTACTACTACTACAATAACAATACTATTACTACCACTACTACTACTACAATAACAGTAACCACTACTATTATAATAGCAATAACCACTACTACTACAACAATTACTATTAATCTTTTCCGCCTCTTCTCTGTCGTATGTTACTACTATATTTGTTATACTACCGTTAATTGATAGATGAATCATTGAATGAATCATTGTTGTTTTATAAGTATTAAATCGATATTAAATTCATTTCTCTTTTGATATTTTCCACCTTTATATTACATGTGTTTTAGGGAACTTAGGAAAAGGAATTTTTCTTTGAAAGAATTAAATGATAAATTGGTGTTTAATTTTTGTAAGCTAAAATGAAATTATATATTTCAAATTATTTCATTTTAATTTTAATTTTCAATAAAATGTTTACTCAATCGTAAAAGAATGCATATTGTTTATTAAGAGATATTAATTAATTAATTAAATTAATGTAAAAATTATGGAATTAATTCTTTCTTTTATTTTTTTTCAATTAAAATTTAATAATTATAATTATAACAATAACTAATTGTTATTTATAAATTTTTCTTTTTCATTATTAAAGCAATTTTCTCTTTAACATTCTTTCGAAAATTTATCAAATTTTCCTTTTCCGTAATTTTTCCCAAAAGAACAAAACCAGAAAATGACTTATCGAAATGTTGCATTGAGAAATATATGTATGAAATTGATTTCTATGAAATTTTGAAATGACTGAGAAGGAATTGTTGTTAATTCAGACGAGCTTTTATCTCCCGCACTTCACCGGGAAATGACAAGTCTACAAGTAATTTGATCTAGGAAATTTTGAAAAATGACTGAGAAGAAATTGTTGTTAATTCAGAGAACTTTTATCTCCCGCACTTCACCAGGAAATGACAATTATGAAATTTTGAAAAATGATTGAAATGAAATTGTTGTTAAATTCAGACGAGCTTTTATCTCCCGCATTTCACCGGGAAAATGACAAGGTTACAAATAATTTTGATCGATCATTTTTTCTTATATATCAATAACAAAAATATTTTTTGTTTTTATCTTATTCTTAAATTTCCAAAAAGTAATAGAGAGATATTGATAGTGATAAAATGATTGACCGTTTTTTCTTTTATCTTCCATTTTTCTTTTACGTCATTAACCGGAAAAAAAGTTTCTCTTCAGGGAATCCGTTATGTTTTTCTTATTTGTTGTTGTTTGTTTATTTGATATACGGATGACGACGACGACGACGACGACAACGATTAATTTATTCTTTTCTCTCGTCTTCCGCTTTTCTTGAACTTTACAACTTTTGTTTATTTTTCATTCATATAAAAAATCATCTATAATTTCAATTGTTTATTTAAATTATAGTTTGTTTAAAATATAAATTTTAAAACAATGCAATTTACACTATTAATTAATAATATTTTCCATTCAAATAAAAGTAATTTATAATTTCAACTTTGCATATATTTAAATTATATTTAATAGTTAAGACAATGGCAATTTACACTATCAATTAATAATATTTTTCATAATTTGCATATATTTAAATTATTTGTTTAAATTATATTTAATAGTTAAAACAATAGCAATTTACACTATTTAATTAATAACATTTCTCATAATTTGCATATATATAAATTATCCATTTAAATTATATTCAATAGTTAAAACAATGGCAATTTTCACTATTAATTAATAATATATCTATTTGAAATATTATTTTATTTAGTTAATATCACTGTTATGAAAGCATTTTTGAAATGTATGAATTAAATGGATGGTTAAATTTTAAATTATTTTATAACTATAACACCTATCATAGTTTTGTTTTAGAAAAACGATCGAATATTTGAAGAGCGTATACTTTTTATTTTTGGTTATGCCACCCAAAAATTTAGCGCATTTCTCTCTCTCTCTCTGTTTATGTTTATGTAAAATATTTTGCATTTAATAAAAATTGAAAAGCATAAGTTATTATTAATTAAAATTAAAAATTTATTTTGAACTTCAAAATTAAAAGTTTCAAAAATTTTTTTTACCTTTATTATTAATTAGTTTAAAAAAATTTTCATTGAATTTTCAATTTTCAATTTTATTTTTTGAATTCTTTAAATTAACAATTAGAAAAGAGAGAGAGAGAGCGAAAGAAAGAAAGGAAAAAGCGATAAATGATTTTGCGATATATAAATGAGGTGGAATTCCTTTATTTTTCATTTTAGTCATTTAACTTTTAAAGTCGTAAAAAATTTTTCACCGATCATTGATCCATTCTTTTCTGATATGTAAATTATTTATGCAAAATTTATTTTATTGTTTGTTTCATTTATTCGATAGTAATTTTGATGGAATTCTTAAAAATGAAAACGATCACAGTAAAATTTGATTTAAATGAATTTTTGAATGGCTAAAAATAAAAGGCTTAAAAGTTAAATTTGTTGCATAAATGAATTAAATTTAAAATTTAAATTTCATAAACGATCAATGATCCGTGAAAATCTTCTTTTTTTAAAACCTTAAAAAGAAATTAATTAATTTGAAAATTTAAAACAATAAGAAATTAATTGAAAATTTAAAAAATTAATAAAATTCAAATTGAAAATTTCTATGAAAATTTAAAAGGTAAAAATAAATTCATAACGAATTTTTTCAAATTTTTATAAATCTTATAGCTTTGTTTTTTGACTTTACTATTATTTTATAAAATTTGATATTATCGTTAATAGCAATTTAACTATTTGTTAAGTATATGTTAAGATATTATAAGCGTTAAGCGCATTTATCGCATTAAATTAATGCGCATTTATCGCATTAATAGTATTCATATATTATCCAAATGACCTTTCATGTCATATAAATCTTTTACTAAACAAAAAAATTAATTATTAATTTTTTTTAAAAATGATAACACTCTTAAAATGAATAAGTTAATATCATTTAGCATATATATTTTAAGTAATTCATCCTTTTGTCCATTTGTCCATTTAATCAATTCAATTGTCCACTTTTAGTGCTTGCATTTGTGGTGTCACTTTGTGTTCCGAAATAAGATAACAAGACAAAGGATATACTATCGCTTACTTCCACAAGAGGCTTTCCTTCCACTTTCTTCAACTACTACTACCCACACTATTATTATTTACATATATGTGTATGTGTGTATGTGTGTGTGTGTGTGTGTATATATATATATATATATTGTTTATCTGTCCTTCATCATCATCCTTTCCACATTTCCACTCCTTTTATTATTTACGCTTCTTCACTATTGCAAGCTAACAAGTAGATTTTTGAAAGAGATTTAAAAAGAAGTTTTATATTTTTAACTTTTTCTTTTTATGTTCAATTTGCGCCCTGCGCAAATAGGCCGAAGTTTTTATTTATGATAAATGTTGAAAATTAAAAATATTTTTGAATTCATTCTATGTTATTAAAATGCGAGCATTTTTTTGTTTCATTAAATTAAATTTTTCATTTAATTTGATTTTTTCTTTTGGAGAAAAGAATTTCAAAAAATAATAAGATTGAATAGAAATTTATTAATATTATTTAATAGGAGGGATATGATTAGAAATAATTAATGCCAGCGGCGCTGATTAATTAAATATTTTATTTCAACAATAGAAAAGCCTGTTGTTGCTATTGTTGTTGTTGTTGTTGTTGTTGTTGTTGTTGTTGTTATTGTTGTTGGATGACTTTTTCATTGTTTATATCAACAATAGAATCTTTTTGTTTTTTTTTTTAAATAAAAAAGGTTAAAGTTTATTTTCATTCTGTTATCATTATATGTAAGCATTTATTTTGATAAGAAATTTTTAGTAGATTAAATAGAAAGGTAAATTTTAATTTAATAAGCTAAGATTATCTTATAATACATATATATAAAGCGATTGGTTATGTTGTAATATATATACATATATATATATCGGGGCGGATCATTGACAATCACCGCCTTACATTTACAACTGATTCATACCAAAATTCTTGTCACATATCATCATCATCATCATCTTCTTTTCTAGTGGTTATCATCACAGAACATCCTTTCTAATGGTTATCTAATGGTTATCATTATAGGAACATTTTATATATATCTTTCATTTTATACATTCAAACTCAAATCGTATTTATTACTCTAATCCGATAAATTAATTGTTCTTAGTTAATTACTATTACTATTTCGACCATTTTAATCCGATAGGTGAATTGCTCTAATTACAACTTCTACTATTGCGACCACTTCGTATATTCAAGTTCAAATCATATTTGTTGCTCTAGTCCGATAGATTTGTTCTTAGTTAATTACTACTACTATTGCGACCATTCCAATCCGATAGATGAATTGCTTGCTCTAATTATGACTACAACTATTGCGACTACTTCATACATTCAAATTCAAAGCATATTTGTTACTCTAATCCGATAGGTTAATTGTTTTTAGCTAATTATTGCTACTACCACTATTATTATTGCGATCATATCCTTATATCATTTTATCAATCCATATTTATCCTCGTTATTTCAAAAAAAACAAAATGACAAATTTATTCGAAAAAAAGAAATGATAAATTGATTTGATAGCGGTATTCCTTTTATTTCTCAATGAATATACGGATATATACATATTTCATTTTTATTTTCAAACAATAAATTATCATTTAAATGAAAGCGGACGAAATGATATGATAATTTGATGAGAGAAAAGGATATTGTGTAAATTACAATGTGATAATTTATTTATCAAAAGAAATTCTATTTGATAATAATATGTATAGTCTTTATTATTTGAAATTTATTGAATTTAAATTAACCATTTTATAAATAAATTTAATTAATGATTAATTAATTAGAAAACAAAACAGAAACTTTTATATATAAGTAATTATTACAAGCAATTAATTAATTAATTAATTCAATTTTAAAGTTAGTTGAAATTTCGATTTAATTTAATTATTCAACAAATTTTTCTTTATTTTATCAAATATTATTTGTTATAGGTAAGAAGTAAATAAATGAATTTCAATAATTTTTCTCTTTTGTTGTTATTGTCTTCTCAATTCCGATTATCTTTCTCATCTTTTTCTTTCTCTCTCTCTCTCTCTCTCTCTCTCTCTCTCTCTCCAAATTATTCCTTTTACGCTTTATTTCAATAGATAATTTGATCGATCCTCAACTGGTAGCAGAAGTTTCCCATTTAGGAAATGATTGCTTTTTCTTCTTCATTCTTCAATACCAATTTTCTTGTGCACTCAATTTACAGTAAGCCATTTCCGCTAATTTGCCAAAAAAAGACAAAAGAGGGGAGAGGGGGGAAAAAAAGGAATGATAGGACAATCTGTCAATAAAGAAGAGCAAATCGAAAATGCTTATTTTAAAATTTAATAGTTTTAAATTATTCTTTTGATTGAAATTAAATTTTAAAAAAATTTAAATAAAAACAAACAATTTATTAAGAAAAAAAATTAATTGCTATAATAAATTTAATTTTATGAAGAAAAAAAAAGAGAAGAACGAGCAAGTAAGTATCTCATAGACATTTATTGTTATATCTAAACGTTTGATCCTTTATCAGTTTTTATCATTAATCATTTTCATTCATTACAATCAATGTTTCGATTATCGCTTATGCTATAATTGATTGATTTTGCATTGAAAATACTGCAAATATGTCAGTTTTTACAGTGATCAATCAGGATAATGAATTTGAGACAAGGAAATATGATATTTGATAATTAAAATTGATAATATTAAAGCGAAGAAGATAGAGGGCTGTATGTTTTAAAGTGTATATAATTTTGGTGGCTAAAAATGATGTTCACAGTAACCGGTACATTTTCGCCCTCATCATCAACATCATCAATACCATCTTCAACGGTATCATTGCTCCCATTTATCAGCAATTATCACAGTAATTGATAATTACATAATCATAATATTTCTTAATATCATAATAACATTATATCATAATTATATAATTATTCTTTATCATAATATTTCTTTCATTTTTAATATCAAATATTTTATACATTTCATAAATGTTTTCATTAATATATTACATATTATCATATCACCTATATTCGTTACAAGAAAGATAACGATATTCGATTAATTCGTTCTTGAAATTAATGACGATAAAAGTATATGAATATATGAATATCAGCATTTGATGTTATCAGCATAAATTGATATTATCATATATTTTTTGTCAAATTGAATTTCAAATTGAAATCTTAAACTGCAATCGTTCATTTTATTTCTTTCTATTTTAGTATCAAAAATGGAATTCAACGATTTTTAACAGCAAAAATAAAGATCGTTTTCATTGAAATATTTTTTCATAAAATATAAAATTAACATCGTATTGAAATTTAAAAAATAGTTGAAGAGAAATTCCATTTACATCTTTCAAAATTTCTTTTCTATCTTATCAGAGATCATTTTTATCATTTAATCAATTTTACATTTATTATGTATTATTACTATTATTATTATTATCAATTATTATTATTTATTATTATTATTATATTATTATTATTATTATATGTTTTATCATTATTGTTGTTTGATTTAAGGATTGTTTTGATATTTGTATCATTTATTGATTTTTTCCTCAAGATTTATTATCATTTACTCATTAACTAATTATTAATGTATTTTTTACTCATTAACTTACTTTTTTGTTTACTTTAATTTCATTTTATTAAGTTCTATAAAGTTACATGCACGTTACATTGCATGCACGAAGTTTGTTTACTTATTTGCTTATCATTATTTTTTGGACTATCATATCAAACTTTTCATAATTTAATTCATAACTTTTTATAATTCCATTTCTTTTCATCTATTCCATATATTATTATCACACTAATTTGATTTATCAATGAATGATAAAAACCTAAAAAGTATTCTCCAATATTATATGATATTTTTAAATTATTTACATCATTTCTAATTAATTAATTAATTATATATATTCAATTTGTTATTTATATTAGTTAAAAAAATTCTTTATTGTTAATAATTTTAACTCTAACTTTTAATAATAAAATAGAAATGTGAAATATTACAAAATGACATTAAGTTTTTAAATGAAATTTAAGCATTCGTTAAATTATGTATTTTTAAAAATTTTAATTTTCCTTTTTCTAATATTTAAAAAGTGTTCAAAATTTTCTACTTAAAAATGATAAAAATTTCAGGTTAAATGTGATGCGAAGAAAATTGAAACATTTGGTGATATTGTTGATGGTACCACGAATGAATTAAACAATAGTAGCACATCAAATTCGACATTAACAACAGCAACTGTTCAATCAATTGATAAAGAAACAACATTAACAACAACAACAACAACAACAACAACAACCACAACCACAACTTCAACATTAACAAATAAGAATTTAAGTGGAAATATTGAAAGTGATGGGAAATCAGTACATGGAATTGTTGCATCATTGATACGTGCAGCTGAGGAGACACGTTTTCAGGCACCTGATAAACCAAAATCATTAAATCTTAATAATAAAACAATTGAACAGAAACATTCATCAGCAATTGCTATTACTTCTAAACAACAACGACAACAGCAACAACAACAACAACAACAACAGGTACTCTCTTATGATTCATACTTTTAGCAAAATTTTATCATTACCGATTATGAATTTTTGTTTTAAATTAAAATAATTATGAAAAAAGAATGATATAAACGAGAAGAATGATGATAAGAATGATAATGATAATGATAAGAGAATGATATATAAATAAATTATTTGTTTGAAAAAAATTTACGAAAATTAATTTATTCTACAGGGAATAGTGGGAAGATTAAATAAAGAAGGAAACTTTTGATATTTTGAAACAATGATGAAATTTAATTTTGAATATTTTACAACTGTTACTGTTAACTATTATCATAGTAATATCTTTTTGTTTGATTAAAACTTATCATTTATACATTTTCAATTTATTTTTATTTTCCTTTTATTAATTTATTTTTAATTTCTTCTTATCATTTCCTCAATGCATTGATGTTATTTTTGTTTTGTTTGTTTATTTGTTTAGCAAAACATTCATTTATTTTTATTTACTTTTTTTATTTACTTTTAATTATTTATTTTTTGTTTACTTGTTTACTTTTGAAAGTTATGGTATGATTTGAGAAGGAAATGATTTTAATTAATTATTTCAAATTCAGATGAAGGATTGATTATAAGATATGATTGGTGATCGTTGAAATTAAAATGTTACAACTGAATTGAATTGGATGGAAATTGATTGATCTGAAATTAAATTTGTAACTTTTGGGAGAGAATAAAATTATTATTGGAATTAGAGAAAATATAAATAATTTTAATTATCGTTTTAATTTCATTTCTTTTATTTTTACCCTAATGAATTTTAAATTAGCATAATTACAATACTTTTGTTCAGTTTGTTTGTTTATTACATTTATTTTTGTTTTTATGTTTATCAATAAGTTTGCAACATTTTTTTCTTTTTGTTTTTATTACTGCAAACGATGAAATTATCGATTGATTAATTTAAATTTAAATTTAATTTATTGCGAAATTGGGATGTAGTAGTAGTTGATGAAGTGAAGTTAACATCACATTTTTGGATAATTTCATTAATTGTTATACACCATTAAATGCGCCATTCCCATTTATCAGTTATTTCTGCCGAAATTACAACATTGATCATGTTGTAAAAAATGATGATTGTTAAGTTACGCCTTTTGAACTTTGAACTTAGTTTACATATTTTTGTTACGCTTTTTACTTTTGAGCTTTATAAGTTTTCCAACGTTTGCACTTTTACACGTGAAATAATATGTTACTGGTATGAAATTTTAAACAACTCACTTATAACTTTCATGAATTGTTATTTGTGTACATACACATACATACACACGTACGTACATTTATGGTTATGTAGACTTATCACACGCACGCACATACATGCATACATTTATATCGTTGACGTAGATTTCCCACTTGATGATTCTTCCTGTTGAATTAGCCCTAAAATTATCTGTTCGCTACTAACGATATCAATCATTGGATAATCTTGTTGACCTTATTGATCTTATACTTATCACATTTCTTTTTTTCACAAATTTGGAACACAATTTGATAATTGAAGTTTGATAAACGATACTACAAATTACCACTCTTCGTAGTAAAATTATATTTGAAAACTTTCAGCCATTTATTATTGTAAGATAAGAGCTGTTGAAAAAATTTCGCATAAAGTGTAAAAAAATATTTGAAAATTATTAATTGAAATTTCAATTTTTAAAAGATATTTTTCTTTCCATTTGAAATGAAACATGAAAATTACAGCGATCCCTAATTAACTTAACCTCTTAATGTTTGTGTTGACCTCCCTGACTAATCACTTGCGATCATTAAATTTGAAATTTGACATATTTTCGGTTTGAAAGGAAAATAATAATTTTTTAAAGGAAACTGGTACTCAAACAAGTCCATACTCGTTATCCAGATCAAGTTCATTCGATTGGATAAACGAATCATCCATTGATGAACAGTGCAGTGAGGAACTTATCATTACTTCAACTGAATCACAGGGAACACCCGAAGATCCTGAATATTCTTCATTAAATCGAGCTGTGAGTATTTCAGTGATTCTAATTTTAATTTAAGCTATTTATTCATTTGGAAAAGTTGTTTATAAATGTAAAAATGAATTTATAATTTCAATGTTTATATTGAAATAAAAGTATGATTAATTAAATTAAATTAAATTTTGAGATGAATAAAATTAACAAGTCATACAATTAATAGTCATACAGTCATACAATTAATTATCGAAGTATAAACAAATGATTTTATCATTTTCAACTTTAATTTAACACAGGCGAAATCTCATACTACTACTGATAAGGAAGTTCAAGGAATGTTGCGCCAAAATGATGATTTACGTGAAGAAAGAAAAATACAGTATGTTTTTCTTTTGAAAAAAAATACAGATATTTTACACCTGTAATATTTGAGAAGAACTTCTATTCTTATCCAGGAAAATCAAAAATTCATGATTCTTTTTTTTCTTCAAAATTAGGAAAAACAATTAATCATAAGATTTAATTAAAATTATCATCGTTGCAGATCGTCGGAAGTTATTGATGAAAGTATTGCAATGTTATTGGAATATGCTGAAGATATGGATATTGTACCAAACCAGAAATTGCATTATCCAGTTATCAATGAAAATTTTGCAAAAGTATGAAATAACTTTTTTAATTTAAATATTTCTAATTTTAATCTATTAATTTTTCATTTGAAATGAATGATAGCAATTTTTAAATTTGATAACAATTTAAATTACAATACTTTTTGTTTATTTTTACAGGTTGCAAATGATATACGCAATAGTGAATCAGTTTTAATGCCATCTGATAGTTCCAGAAACCGGATATCATCATCATCAACAAATAATCAAAATGGTTTGCTTATGTATCATTTTAATAAACTGTTTATTTTAAAGATCTAAAGAAAAATTTATTTCCCAATAGATAATTTTCGTGAAGCCTCTTTTATCTCTTATCATATTCGTATTGATATCATTAAGAGAGAGCCTCTTTTACCTCTTATCATATTCGTATTGATATTACTAAGAGAGAGCCTCTTTTACCTCTTATCATATTTGTATTGATATCATTAAGAGAGAGAGAGAGAGAGAGAGAGAGAGAGAGATTTGATCAAAAAGAAATTTTTCATAAATTTATTTTATGTGACATTACAATTATTAAAAATTTCTGCTTTCGTCGTTTTTTCTCTTATCTTCTATCTCCTATCGTATTGATATCATTAAGAGAGAGAGAGAGAGAGAGAGAGAGAGAGAGAGAGAGAGAGAGAGAGAGAGAGAGAGAAAGATAGATATGATTATGAAGAAAATTTTCATAAATTATTTTATACGACATTATAATTATTAAAAATTTCTGCATTCGTTGAATTTTTTCTTTTCTCACAAAATTATATTCAATTATTTTTAAATACAAAAATATTTGCCATTTAATTTTGAAAATGAAAAAAACTTTTTGGAATTGATTTTTTACATTTAAAGGAATTTTTATTTGAATTCTTTTTTTTTAAAAAAAAGAGAAATACCGAAAACGATGATAAAATTCCGATTCCGATCCTTTGTTTCATTTCTTCACATCTTTTTGTTTTTATATAAATTTTTTCCTACCAAATGATCAGTCAGTCAGTCAGTCATTCATTCATTCATTTACATTCTAAACAAAGATACACAATCACATATAAGAATAAGTTACGGTTAATGTTGAATCTATTTTTACTGATAAACATATGTTTACTGATAACTATCTTGATATCATATCATCCTTCAAAAATTCATTTCCTTCATTTAAATGATCCAATTTGTTGAATTGTTGAAATTAAAGAATTTTTAAAATTTCCAAATTAAAAAGATATTTGTGTATTTGTGTAATTTTATTTTAAAGTTTGAAATTATAAATTTAAAAGTAGTAAATAAAGTGTGAAGTGATTTTATATATGTAATTTTATCTTAGAGTTTGAAATTTGTAAATTTAAAAGTAGTAAATAAAAATGTGAAGTGATATTTTGGCAACTTTTAACTTTCAGTATACACCCTTTATTTCGTTGAAAGAATTGCAGAAAATCTTTTGATATTACCGAGAAAAATATTATGTTTAAAAATTTTCGAAATTTAAACACTTTAAGTTTTTCTTTTTTTGTAGACCATTATGTATCTTTTGTTGGGTGTCAATAGATGGCGCATATTGCTGACAGCGTTTTAGAAATTTCGTTATAGTATATAATGAATTTTACATAAAAAATAATTTCAAAATAATTGAATTTTATCAATTCTCTTGTTTCTTTTCTAAAACATTTCAAAGCCATGATAAATTCTTCTTACAGCTATTCTGTTTCTTTTCAATTTGAAATTCGATGATTTGCCTTTTTATCATTTTTTTGATTCGATTCACAAATTTGTCAACATTTCATATTTGTACAATATGCGCCACATTTACAATAAGCGCCATTATTTATATCATTTAGGCTAATATATCTAAAAAGAAATATACCGCTTAACTCTTATCAATGTCCAATATTTATTATCTCATTTCACTTATAATACCATCAAATGAAATTTCTCTATTGTTATCATAATCAATGATAGCAACAGCATTCACTGATATGATTATATATCATTTATCATTGTTATTGCTTGCTTTGCATGCTTTATCATTATCACACTATCATTCCTATTTTAGTGGCATTATTTATTTCATCAATACTTTCCTGCTTCCTCTTTTTTCCATCTGATGATCATTCGATTCATACAAAATCTTCGAGGTTATTCATACTTCTTTATAATTTTCTTTTTTTTCTATTTAATAATTTATTTTAATTATTCAAATTTTTTTTAATTTGCCAATTTAAAATTTTGATTAAACAAAGAGATTAATTAGAGGAAACAAAGCATTTCTACAAATTTAAATAATTTGAAAAAAAAAAATAAGCAATATACGATGGATGCATTCTTTTCATATTTTCCATCAATTTCATTGAGCTATTTCTATTGCGAGACATTTTCCGGATAAATTAAAACGGAAAAAGAAATGGATTATATTTATATTATTATGAAATTTTTTTCAGTTTTAAATATCTATCAAACTTTACGATACCTTTTTAAATACCTTTTATTTCGGATAAATTAAAACGGAAAAAAAGAGTTGATTATATTTACATTATTATGGAATTTTTTTTTTAGTTTCAAATATCTTTTCAAACTTTTAGATACCTTTCAATTACCTTTTCAATACCTTTCAAATAAATATTAAATATCTTTTATATATCTTTAAGTACCATTGCCAAACTAAATTCTTTCTTTTAGCTAAAATTATTTTTCAAATTGAAAAGGCATTTTAATTCTTTCAAATAGCAAAATTGTTTTTTCAACGAAAAGCAATTTTTCTGTCACATTAAATTTAAATGGAACAAAGTTGGAAAGCCATTTGGTAAGCTAACAAATGCATTGAATTGTTTTTTTTCTTTCTTCAACAAATTTTCCATCAAATTTTTGCATGGATTCTTTTTTCAACTTAATTTCTTAAGCTTTACGAAATTTTATATCGCAGCAATGTCACATATATCCGGTTAATATATATATCCGGTTAACATATATCCGGTTAATATATTTCCGATTTTTTAGTTTTATTATTATTTTCTTTTTCGAATTCAATATTTTTATTACTTTAGAAAATTTCCGTTTGAATTTTTAAAATTTTCTATAATAATTTTAAAATTTTAAACTTTTGAAAAATTTAAGCGAAAAATAGAAATGAAATGAAAAGTTTATAAAATAGAAAAGAATATAAAAATGATTAATTTTTGGTTAATTAAAATTTTTTTGAAATCAAAAAAGAAAAGCCGACATAGCAAATTTACTGATAAAAATAAGTTATACAAATGTTCATGAAATATGAAAATGGTTAGCATGTTGCAGAATTTTTTCGACGTTTTAAATCATCGACGGATAATGGAAATGGTACGATAAATTTGGCTGGCCAAACTAACCAACAAACATACATTGGAAAACGTTCTTCACAAGGATCTATGAATGGTAGTATATATGATAATGTGCCTTATCAAATTAGGCATGCCTTACTCTTAGGTAATATCAATACATCTAATGTTTCCGGTGCTACCGGATCACATGAATTATCCCGAAAAGATAGCAACGGTTTGTTATCATTTAATTATAAATTGAATTTTCATCATTTTAGCAAAATATTAGTGAGATTTATTTCGATCTCTTTTTTGTTCACTTAATTTCATCAAAGTTGAAATTTAGCATTTGTGATTTAGTTTTGGTGAAATCAATTTTTAAATTTAAGAAATGATAGCGAAAAGTTTTTTAAAAAATAAAATATGAATTCTCCAGGTTTTCTTTAGTTGTAATCATAGATGAAACCTTCTAGCAGCGTTTTTTTAACCCTGACTTATCTCGGGGTCAAATTTAAAATATCATAATTTCAAACAATTCATTTATCCTAATGACATGGCAAAAGTTTACCTTTTTTCTTATAGCAGACTCAACATCAGTATCGAATAAATTGAATCATGATGCCATCTTAGCCCATGGCACAAAAATTATGGACGATTTATCGTCACCGAATGATAGCACTATATCTCAGCGTGAAATTAGTGCCAATTCTGGCTTGGCTGATAGCGAGAGCTCTCCGATGACTCCCGATGCTCCAACTTCGATTAGACTCCGTTCGAACGGTCGATATCGAAAGCAGCAACCAAATGTTAAAAATAGATATCAAATGGCTCAGGTAACTGTTAGTGATAATTCAGATAAGATTTAATGGTAACTATGTCTGTTAGAAAGTGCTTATTGATAATTTATATAAATCAAATTGATATTTTTACAGATAAAAATAGATTCATCATTTGAAGTGGATACAAATGGCACAGAAGTACGTTCACCACCACCACCTTCACCTCGTTTGGATAGGGAAAAGCAAACTTTATCGATGGTATTGGCATCTGATTTGTTCGCTTTCAGTACTGGACGTGTTCCGGAACGAGCAGAAAGTTGTGAAGAGTTAGATGTTGATTTTACTGAACAGGTTTGTTAATAGAAATACTATCAAATGATTATTGGAGTTGTAGTGAAAGAATATCAGAGACATTACTGATATAAAAACGGTTATCATATGGGATATTGTGTATTATTAAATACAATATATTCGTATCTTCAAGTTGAACTTTTGAAATTCATTTCTATATTTTAATTTTGCAGACAGGCGATGAATTATATGCACAGAAAAAGCAAAAAGCTGGTGGGTATTTTAGACTTTAAAATTTTTGTTGAATTTATGCTTATTTACATGTGATATTATTTTGATACTTTTTGTACGAGTAATAAACTTTACAGCATTATTTTACTTAACAATTAGTTAAACTTTCATCAAACAATAATCTTTTATTGTTTCTCAATTTGTTAATGAAATTAAAATTAAAAAAAAAAATCCCACTATACGTTATTTTCAAATTTGTCAAATAATGAAGAGGTAAATTAGAGAAAAACTTGAAAAATATATAGGTTAAATTCTAACCTTTCCTACAGTGTTACTACTGTCACGAAGATCCTGTAAAAATTTTTAATTAAATTTTTTCTTTCATTTATCATTATTGGAGTGATCTTTATTCTCTCTCTCTCTCCCTCTCTCTCTCTCTCTCATTCTGTCTTTTACGACTTTTTCTTGAATTCTAGCAATTTTTCCTGTTTCTTTTCAAATTCCATTTTCCTACTAATTAACTGTAATTCTTTTCGTTATATTTTTCCATTCCTCTACTACTGCTGTTCTTGTTTTATTTTAAAATTAGTCGAATTAGAACTTCGAAAAATGAACAAAATTCGTCGGTGTAATTATTTCCTATTCCATTCCAGTCGTTTTAATTTCAGGATCCGTAAAGTATGAATATTTTAAAAAGTTCCACTTTAAATATTAAGCATTTTCCATTTGATCGTAAATGTATGATTTCATTTTCATCTGTAACCAACCAACCATTGATCCCATCAATCTAAGTAAGTAAGACATAAATTTCTTCAACAAAATATTTGGAAAGCATTAATGGAAGAACAGTAAATAAAAGTTTAATTGGAAGCAGATGTATAATTCAATTCTCTCTCTCTCTTTCTCTCTCTCCTTCTTTCTCTATCATTTTTCCTTTTTTTTTTATTTTGCCTTTTTCTTCCGCTCTCTCTCTCTCTCTCAATATTTTATTTAGTCGGCGAATTCTTACAGCCAAGCCACATTTGCTTCTTCTTGTAAACGCCATCTTCAAAAACAGCTGTTGTAGCGCTAACCCATTTATTATTTACTTCTTCAAATATAGTTTCGTTCTTTTGCAGAAATAAATTTGTCACAATTTTCATCTTCTAAATTACTAAAATTCTAAATTTTAAATTTTACTTAAATTCACTTAAACTCACTTAAATTCACGTGAACAACCTCACGTGAAATAATTATGCTATGCTCGTTTTGGTTAAAATTAACTAAAAGCATTTTTCATTTGTTAAGGTGCCTTTTAATGCAAGCGCAATCAACAAAACGGTTCGATTAATTAAATTAAATTAAATAATAAATTTTTAAAGTTTTAATTAATTTGACTTTAGAATCCGATCAAATTACGTGCATAATAATAATTAAATATGTGCATAATAATAATTAAATGGATGGATTCAACGTTTCAAGTCGTTTTTGTTTTTGATATATAAAATTTTGAAATTTTATATATAGCATTTATTAGTTCCCAACATTTTGAAAATGATTTAAAAAGTGAAGAAGCAGATAAGAATTAAAAAAATCGAATTGAAATTATTTTTACAAATTTAGAATAATATTGAAATTAATTGAAACGAGCGATTATGCTCAATTAAATACATTTCATCTTTTCCATTTTTCATTTCATCATTTCATTTTTAGGCTTCTTATTGTGATAAGATAAAATATGAAAGATTTGTGATAAGAATTAATTCTCAATTATCAACATTACATTATTTTATTGAAGAAAAAAATGATTCATAAAAAATGATTCATCTAAACACTTAGAATTTCAATTTTCTTTCATTTCAATAAATATGCTTAAAGTTTAGCAGATATAAATTTCAACATACTTTAACATCAATCAACTTCTCACTTTTAAATTTAAAATAGATCGGAAATTTCTGTCGGGGAAATCTATCAATTAAAATTCGTACACTTCTTTTTTGAAATATAAGATTTTGAAATTTTATAATTCTTAGATAAATTAAATAGAAATTTGTTACTGTGAAAAATTTTCTTAATTTATTAGGAATGGATATTACGATTATTATTATTATTATTATTATTATTATTATTACTATTATTATTATAAATATTAGATTATAAATATTAGATTGTGTGGAACGAATAGAAATATATGAAAATTACAATTTCAAATTTTTCATTTCGAAAAATCAATTAAAGTTAATTTTCTTTGAAGTTTAACAATTTCTAGCATTTAATAGACAATCCGAATTTTTTCATTATTCGATAATATTATGTATTATTTTGTTTTCTCTCATATAGTTAATTAGAGCGATATTATCCGTAATATACACCGATAATTATTATTCAATTATCATCATTTCGTATCCGTAATACACTCCGATAATTGATAACCGGGCTATATATCAATCATAGTAGGAATTTGAAAATTTTAACATTTCGTTTTATAATTTCATATTATTAATGAAGTTTTTAATAGTATCAGAAGTTTGATAATAGCGTTTTTCGTTTTTATTTAAACTTACAACAACATCTATCCTGTCTTATTATATTTGTTATTACTTTAAATAAGATATTTAAAATTAAATTTTTAAATTTAAATTTTGATTTCATACGAAAGTTATTCGTATGACATCTAAGTGTTAGTTGTAAATATATTTCAAACAAATATATGAATATTCAAATCGTTGAAAATATTTTGCCTTTTTAATTTTCGTGATCGTTTTTTCATCTCTCTTAAAATATGTCCCATTATGTGATATTGTTTTCTTGTATTTAGTAAAAGAGCTACTGTGTTGAAATGATTGTATTTACAAATCATTTAAACGTCCACTTCTTCCATCATCACTATATCACACTAATAATCTGTCACTAACGAGTTTTGCAAGTAAAGAGACATTACTAAAATATTTGCGGTACATGTATGGATACATCTCAATAGATCATCATTCAAAGAAAATATTTCCTTCCTTCCTTCCTTCCTTTCATTCATTCAATGTTAGATGCTTCCTTCCAGTTTCAGTTCGGTACGTGTTTCAACTTCATTTTCCATCATTATGGACCCATTTTTCATCTCCTATTTTATCATTCATTAATTTTCTGGTTTTTATAATTCTTACCTTTTCATTCCTCTTATCCTTTCTTACTTTCATCATCACTTTATCATTTTACAATTTTCTAAAATAATATTTTAAAATTATTATTTTATAATTTTCATTCATTTTCTTATTTTATTGACAGCTAAATAAATTTTACATTTTTATAATATTTTATATTTTAATTAAATTCACTTTTATTTTTAATTGAAATTTAAATTACATATTTATTAAAGATATATTAATTATATGTTTTTTTCTTTATCATTGAAAATTATTCAATTTTAAATTTTAAATAGAATATTTTTAATTTGCTTGAAATATTTTAATGCTATCAATATTTCATTTGATAATTGACATAGGTGGCAGTAATATTACAAAGTTTAACATTCCTAAAAATGAAATGGATACTTTTTATTGTCAAATTAATATGAGTAGCTTAAAATTTGAAATAGGAGGATATTTTGTGATAGGATAATTTGAAGTAAAACGTAGAATAAGACGTAACAACGTGAAATAAGACGTAGCAAAAGTATTTCACTTTTTATACTTCGCTTATAGAAATATCATTTGAAGATTTATTAGAAACAAATCCTTTCCTTCATTTATTTTAGGTTTAGCAAAAGAGAAGTTATTTTGTTGAAAATGTTGAAATGATTGAAAATAGAAAATCATTTTTAACTTTCAATAATTTTTGTTAATTTCCTTATCATAATTATCTATTATCATAATTATCGTATATATTATCATATTTATCGTAACTATCGTAATTTATCATATTTATCATACTTATCATAATTATTATTTATTTTTCTTCTTTTTTAAGCAAAATTTAATCGTATTATTGCAAAATTATTTATGATAATATAGTAGTGATATCGGCTTTAAAAGACTTTGTTAGATTAATTTTAATTTTATTCTTATTCTTATCCTATTTCATCCTCTAATTCTTTCGAGATTACTGAAAATGATATTTATCGAATTTTAAAATTTTAAAGCTTTGAAATTTTAAACTTATGAATAATAATTATTATTACTTATTCCAAGATTATTTTCAAATCATTCCTTTCAAATTTCCGAAATGTATTCTAAGCTTCAAAAAACTTTGATATGATATTTTAACTTCACCTAAATTCTTTTTGCTTCAAAATATTCATAGCAATAGAAATTTGAATTATATGCTTTATCTTTAGCTGCACAAAAGAATTTTCTGATATCCTCTCGAGTAATTGGAGTATTTTTAAAGCAGGGTATAATTAATTATCATTGGTTTATTAATAGTATTTATCCAATGCTAAAGTGTGAAAGGATTTTTAGAGGAAGAAGCAATTGAATGTGTACGTTGGTTACGTGATGCTGGCTTTCCGCAATATGCACGTCTTTATGAAGGTATAAATTTAAATTTCCATATTAAAAATTGAATGAATTTAATTCTGTTCTTTCCTTGAGAAATCAAAGAAAATAAGTTATAAATGAAAAGTTAGAATATTTTGAGATATCGTTGAATTTGTTTATTTATTTATTTTTATTTATTTGTTTTTATGTATTTGTTGTTTTATTTGTTTATTTATTTATTTGTTTACTTACACGTATTAAATTATATTCTGGCAATAATTTTGTGATTCAAAAGCGACTGCATGAAAATATGTAATTGCGAAATAAAAAGTAATTGAGAAGCATTTTTAAATTTGGTAGAAAAATTTGAAATTACAGAACATCGTTTTCCAATTGATATTCGTTCGGTAAAACGAGATCACGAATTTTTGGACGACAATTCACTACATGCGCTATTCCGCCGCCTTAATGCGCTTAATCGATGTGCTATTATGAAAGTTGAAAACGTGGTACTTCGGAAACATGTAAAATTCTCAAACATTATATTTCACTTCATAAACCGCTTTAAAATAAGCTATTTCA
The DNA here is from genome assembly GCA_916381525.1 of Cercopithifilaria johnstoni. Classification (NCBI taxonomy): domain Eukaryota; kingdom Metazoa; phylum Nematoda; class Chromadorea; order Rhabditida; family Onchocercidae; genus Cercopithifilaria; species Cercopithifilaria johnstoni. The sequence goes on from CAKAEH010001980.1 coordinate 56,544, forward strand.
ATCTGATGGATTATATTTCAGTGTTGGGTTCATTGATTCAGATGACTTTAAGATTTAATAGATGTCTCTAAGAAGGTCAAATTGTATTGAAGATAGAATTACGACGTCCTAAAATCTTTTTGTAACTTATCTTTACTATAAAAGAAATCAATGTTGTATTCATAAACATTATTCGCATTTGGGAAAAAAAGGATTGAAAATTTAAATGATAAATAATAGATAAATATACTGCAATTGTTCATTCAGTTGATAGAAGAAAGAGGGAAGTGAAAATTTAAAACATTTTAGGCATTTGTGCATATTATTTCAGCCTGAACGATTTGATATTAATCCATTGGAAACGGATATTGATGACGATATGGCAGTTAGCAATTATGACGATGATGATGATCAGGTTGACAAAATTCAAAATTAAAAAACTTGTTGTAAACCAAATTTTCAGTGATTATCAAACGAATCATTTAATTCCCACACCTATTTATAGCTGATTTACAGTAAGCTTTTTAGATTAGGGTTTTGTTTCCTATTCATTGACTTTCTTTATCTACCTGTCTATAAATTTGTGCTCAAGAATTACTGATCAGTATATTTAGAACATGAAAGCCAACTTACTAATCATATAAAATATTGTTTACAGTAATTTTAAAGAATTCAAAGTTTGTAAACGATTATTAAGAAAGGATCATTTTAGGTAGCTATTTCAAATAAATGGAAGTATCAACGTAATTCGCAAACCTGGTCTAGAATTGTACGAGATGATGATATCGCTGATACATTCAATGGTAAGTGGTGCTAATGAATCTTTTGTGGTACTCGTAATACTCTTGAATCCATATTGTACTCGTAGTACTTGTAAATGCACATGGTACTTGTGGTGCTCGTGAATCCATAGGTGCTTATGAATCCATATGTGCTCGTGAATCCATAATACTCCTGAATGCATGTGGTTTCTACTCGTAGTACTTGTAAATTCACATGGTACTCATAGTGTTCATGAATCCATTTGGTACTCCTGATACTTGTGAATTCAATATTACTTATGATACGTAAATCTATGTGTAAATTTGAAAATCTACCTATATATGTATATACATATATTCATTTAGATTTTAAATTATATTAAAGCGATTGATTACTGTAGCAAATTGCGCACTATATCGAAAAACTTTTTTTCTGATCATCTACAACATGAAGTAACTAATCAAAAAATCAAGGACGTTATTGGATAAGTAAAAGTAATTCAAGTGAAGTAATCAAGTAATTGTTACCTATATACAGGTAGCAGCAATATTTGGCCATCATCTCACAAGGAAGAAATTTCTAGTGCTGAGCTTGACGAAGCATTACAAATGTCATTCGGTTGTGGACATAATCCTAGAAGACAACCGAGTAGTATCGCACGTTCCAACGATGATATATATAACATTAAAAATCAACGTAGTATTACTAACAATTTGATTACTGCTAGAAATGATCGAAAGTGGTAAGAATTTCCGAATGTAATTCATTTTTTTTAGTGTAAGATATTTTGAATAATTAAATTTCAAAGAAAAAATTTGACAATTTTATCCAAATGTTATCTTTATGTTTCCAAATTTTCGCTCTTAAATTCTCTTCACATTGTTATCTTTCGTCGGAGATTTTTCAATCATTTTTTCCCTTTAATATTTTTATCTTCTCAAATATTTTATTTTTTAGTCCCGCAATTGATTCATCATCATCATCATCAAAAACAGTAGCTGTAGTAAATTTACAACGATCTCAAAGTGAACGATTAAAGGAACGTGCACGAGCACTAATGAAACGTATGGATATACGATCATCCAGCAGGTTTATTCCGTTCATATTACTATAAGTATAAAAGAGTAATTTAGTAATTATTTGACTTATATTTATTGATTAAATCATTTAAACAAATCACTCTATTATTTATCACAAATTTTTGCTTTTGGACTGAAATTGATCAAGTGATATCTGATTTCTGAATTATTTGCAAAATGAAGAAAAAATTTATCAGTTGCTTTTGATACATGTTAGTGTATGTATGTGTATGTGTATGTGTGTGTGTGTGTGTGTGTGTGTGTGTGTGTGTGTGTGTGTATATGTGTGTCTTCATTTTTACATAATTGTTGAAATGTTTTGATGTTGTAGAAGAATTAAATTATTTTTAGCACCTTTTTGAATCCATCCAAACTTTATTGGTCTACTAGTTAATAAATAATTTCAACAAAAAAACTTGTAAATATTTGTAAACATATATCTATGCCAATTTTCTCTTCATTTTACTCCTGGGAATCTTCTCTAAATCATAATTTAACGAAAGTTCTCCCGGGATTTTAGGAGGAACATATTAGATTCTCGAGAATCCATTAATGTATATCTATTCAGAATTATTGCCAATAAGAAAGATTCATCGTATATTTTAATTTGCAGATTTCTTTTAAAATAATTACGCTAATTAAAAAAAAAGTAGTGTAATTTGATTTGTTAAATTGTTTGTTCTGATGAAATCCCATATTACTTCTAAATTTTTGTTACGATATAACAGAAACATCAACTTAATTTTTTTTCTTCAATAATACCATTATCGCGGCCTCATTATCATTATTAGTAATTATGTTCTAATTTAGAATCATTATGTTATTACAATCGTAATAATAATAAATAATAATAATTGTAATAATAACTAATAATAATGATGATAAGTAATAATAAATAACAACAAATAAATTGTAGAAAGAGTAACTGATAATAATAATTTTGAATGGGTCGTATGTGTCCACTTAGTTTCGCAGATATCATCATCATATATTTAAGACGTCGACGACAACGTGATTCCTCGGTAGCTGATTCAACGGTCAATGTTCCGCATTCATCTCCCTCGTTAGCTGCAACATCATCATCATTATCAAAAACTGTTTCAAATGCGAGTGGTGGTGGTGGTAGAGATTTAGTAATTGGTGATCCGGTGCTTGTTTCGCATTTTTCGGCCAGTCCACGAACTATGCATATGTTCCCGGATGGTTTATCCAATATTCTATCATCACAAGTTGTTACACCACAAATGTTGAATCAATTTCATCGTGATACTACCTCTTCAACAACCGACAATCATACACCTGATGGAGGTACAATTATATTTTTCAAATCAATTTAATAAATTTCAATTTAATTGAGAAATATTTTTGCAAATTTTTAAAATACATTTAGTGCTAAAAGTTAGCTATGAACGTAAATATAAAGTATGAAATAATTGGATTGATTAGAATAAGTTTTTCTTTCAACAACATCTAATACCGCTGATCGTTATTAACGATAAAAAAAGGAGAATTTTTGTCGCCTTCTTTTATGCTGTCATCATCAGAGAATAAAATTATCACTATCAGAGAATAAAACTATCACTTAATTCATTATGCTCCTTTTTACCACCTGCAAACAAACTTTCACTTTCTTTCTTATAGCTTTTTAAAATATTAATAATTACCAAAATTTCTGATAGGTAATTTTGTTATCGAAAGAAAACTATATTCTAATTCGAGATTTTAGAATTGCCTAATTGAAATTCCCAAATTTGAAATTTATTTTAAGCGTAAAAAAAAGTCGGAGAAAGAAAGTTAGCAAACTTTCTTCCATTTCAATTTTTTTTGTAAAAAAATTCTAACATTAATTTAGTAGTATTATCTGATCTGAACAGATATGCTACAGTGTTTTTTTCTTCCGATTATTGCCAGTGGTGACATCAATAATGAAGCAAGAAGATTTTTTGATTGATCCTAATTTATAACAAATTTATTGTATTATTTTGTGTTAATATGATTTTGCTGATTTCTTCTTATTTAATGATTACTTCGTCCTATTTGCGAGAATGTATAATTGTGATTTGTAGTAACGTTTGCCGTATTACAACCAACAATGCGACAACAACAACAACATCATCACCACCACCATCACCAACAACAACAACAACAACAAAAGCAACAACAACAAAAGCAACAACAACAACAACAGATGCAGCAACAACAACAACAGCATCAGGAGCAGCAGCAAATGATATTTGATTGTGGAGGAGCATCTGCACAATATAAAAACTCATCCTCACCATCCTCTCGAATTCGGACACGTTTTTTGGGTGCCAGTAATCGACGTATGGGTATAGTACTTGATTCATCCGGATCATCAGCTATTATCAGCAATCATCCACGTAATGAACCGTTATGTTGCAACAAAACGCAGGATATATTTTGTGATCCAGCATTAAAATGTGGATTATCACGTCACGATCGTAATACACGAATTTATGATCGAGTAGCGCAAGATTTATGCTCTGAGAACACTGAATATGCTAATCCAAGACATGGACCGGTTGATTTAGACGCAATAACACCATATTATGATAGACGTTCCGGAATGATGCGTAATGAGAAACCGTCATCATCTCAGCATTGCTACGGCAATAATACAACCTTCTCTCCATTAATAAGGTTTTTCTTTAATTTTAATATATATAATATATACGACAATTTTTTTAATTTTAATTTCTTTCTATCGATTAATACGATACAGCAAAGAATATAATATCGAAGTTTAGAAGATTTCCTGCAGTGCTTTGAAAATTATAGTGTTCAGTAATTATTTATTATTTTTAGGTTATCTTTTAAACAATTGCAGAAATCCTTAAAGTTATCTAACATAGATAATTTTGCAAATTTGAATTCTTTGAAGAAAAGATGAAGATTAATATTTTTCGGATAGGTATTTAGAAGTTTTTAGTATTTCAATCATTTTCAATTTTATTTTTTAAAAAGAAAATTTTATAAATTTTAGAAGCGGTCTGCAGTTTTCGGGTGATGTTCTTTCGGACAGTTCACTAAATTATAGTGAATTAAGAGGTCTTCCGAGAACGAATATTGAATGTAGTCGTGATCGTGATCGAAGTCTAACAACTGAGCAATCATCTGTTCGTTCAAGGCTGGTGGTAAATGCAGATGGTTACTATGAACATATCCCTTCTGATGGTTAATTCATTTCTTTTATTATTTTCTTTACTTAATTTATCGTATCATTCAAATAATAATTAATTTTATATAATTTCTCCATTTTTGTTCATAAGAATTAAGAAAAAAATTGGACTTTCTGAAATATTTTATAAAATTAAATTAACATAAAAATTTTTTTGATATAAAATTAATTAATATTTTTGAATGATACGGTAAATAACAAATATTATAATGCTATTTGTATTAGTCGAATTCATTCGGATAATCCATCTGCACGGCATATCTGTTTATTCTTTTTTGAAGATAATTAAAGTTGCTCATAATTTAAAGTTCAGAAGCTCTTGCTCAAGTTTGATTCTTCTATCTACAACTATATGCAATAGTTTCAATCGTAATTAATTTCATATCTTCATTTAATTAAAAAAAATTTGACTATTAAATTATAAACAATGATGGTATCATAGATATTCGCGATACTTCACTTGAACTGTCAGCATTCTCGTCCAATCTTGATGATTCAGTTACTGGTAGTGCTATTGGAGCGGGTACCTCGGGAATGACAGTACCTGCATGTCATCGTGCTATATCACCAGAATCATCATCTTCCAATACAAGTATAACTAATCATGCCAATCGCTTAAAGGTTAATTAATTCTTTACTCTATCCGAAAATATAGGAATAATTTTTACTTTTCTTTTTTGATAACTAATTGATAAATTTCGATGATTGCAAAAAATGGCTTTTTAAAAATAATTTTTAAATCGTAAATCGTAAAGTCGTAAAATTTCTTCAATTTCACTATCTCACTCATTTCTACTTTAATTTTTGTAGCGGAAAATAATAATTTATCGTAAAATTTATAATCATCAATAATTTGTCGTCAGATATTTCAGACGGAAATTGATTGCCGAAGTGGAAAAAGACTTGGTTGTGGCAATAGTCCGTTATCATTCAGCGCAGTTAGAGGTATGTCAGCGCAGAGATCACATTCCAGTTTGGAAAGTAGCGGAAATGATGATGAATTGGTTACGCAGCAACATAGGTTAGGTACTGCTGAACGACGTGATTCAGGTGTTGGTTCAAGTCTTTCGCGATCACCAAGGTTAGCTAAATAATTTCATCCTACATTTTTATTATTTTATTGCTCTATTAATTATTTAATTATTTAATATATTAAATTTTATTATTTATTTAATTAATAATTTAATTATTATTTAATTATTTAATATATCAAATTCAAATATTAGATTTTTGCATTTAAATTTTAAATTTTTTTATATTACTGATAATAAAATTAAGTTATTGCACAAAAAATAGAATGTATAATTATAGCGCAAGCGCAATAATTATACAACGTTGTAAATGATTGATCATGAAAGCATTTGAATTAAGCATTCTCGGAATAACTATTAAATATCATCATTTTAGTGGACCAACAACACAACGACAACGGAATTCGTTACTTTTTACAACATTGCATCATCGAGAAATGAAATCAAAACATCTGTCACCAAGTTTATTGAATGCTTTTCGCACTGACTGCAATGAAACATTCATTAGTGATGCTAATTTAACGCAATGTATGGATGCGTTAAGTGTCGGTGAAATGGTTAGTTAAACTGTTGAATTTTCACAATTACCGTAATGTGTTATCATCTTCACTTCAATACTTCCTTCTATACACTTTCCTATTTTACTATCTTATATCTATCTGTGCATTACATTTACAATTTAAATGTAATTTATAATTTATAATTTAGCACTTAAATAATTGTAACTTAATTAATTTAAAACTTTATTTCTATTTCAATTTCACTCTTATCAATTCTCATTTCTAAACTATTATTATGCGTCAACTCTTACTTATTTATTTATATATATTTTTCATTTATTAAATTAATTCCTATTGTCTTCATTTCCATTGAATATTTATTTAATTTTATTTTACTTTTCACATGTAATTTTTTATCAATCAATTCAGGCTTCTTTTATTTTTAAAAAATTAATCTAACCTTTTTTTTTCAGCAACAAATACGAAAATTGGCATTCCTTAAGCTATCAGTGATGATTGAAACATATGCTGGAAGTAGTATTAGAATTGGTGTTGTTACGGATAGTAATGGTAATGGTAGAGTAAGCAAAAGTTGGGCGGTACATAGATTTATCAGACGAATGCGCAACAATGATAATATTAATAGCAACAATAAACCTACCGGAAGTGAGCTTAATATTTCCGTTTAATCAAACATTTTTCACATCTCTTAATTCTTCATGAATATTTTCGTTATCGTAGAATTAAATAGTATGTATGAATAGTTTTAATATTTAAAATATGTTGATATTAAAATTTTTGATATGATCTTAAAATATCATATAATATTTGATTATTTGATTGAACGAGAAAACTTACCGAATAAACGAAAAGTAGTATTTCAAACAGTTATGATAAAAGGATCCGGAATATAAATTTATGTTTAACTTGTGATATTTGCTGGCAAAAAAAATGAAGTATAATTTATTGTAAAAACTATTTGTTTGTTTCGCTATTATCATCCATTAATCAACGTATATTTTTTTTTTGTCAGTTTTAGGTGAACTTTCAACTTTTGGCTTACCGTTAGCTATCATTCAAAGTCGTTCTGGTTTTGCATTACCTCGATTTGTCTTGGAAATGATGCATTTTTTACGTATCGCAGCTCCAGATACTGTTGGAATATTTCGGAAAAGTGGTGTTCGTTCACGAATTGCTGAATTACGAATGCTTTGTGACGTTGCACCAGAAGCGGAAGTTTTTACAGATGGGAAATTTGATTTAACCCAGGTATTTTATTATTCGTTAATATATTCATTCATCTTTGAAAGGCTTAAAAATTATTTTGAGGTAGAATTCAATGATGATACTACATTTAATCAAATTTATGGCAATTCATTAAAATCTTTCATTGATCGATCAAAATCTATTTAGTTTGAAAAACGAAAGTTTTTACTTTATTTCTTTTTGTAGAATGAATTTACAATAATTTTATTACAGCTATAGCTGACAGATTAATTTTACATTTGTTTCTTTATTTCTTTTGGTATCAATTTATTTCATATCTCTCTTCACTTGTTATTGTTAGTATCATTTAAGGTTCACGATATAGCTGATCTTTTAAAGCAATATTTTCGTGAATTGCCAGAACCTTTGATGACTGCAAAATATTCCGAAACTTTCGCTGAAATTTTCATACGTAAGTTTATGCCATTTATTAAATATTATTATTTTCAAAAATATAAATTTCATTATTTACTTTTTTTTTGTTTACAAAAATTATATACTCATTTTATTTCCCTTTAATTATTCTAATTAATTGCTTAAACTGTTTAACTTTATAGATATTCCAATGGAAATGCGTATGGAAGCTCTTCAACATGCCGTTTTATTGTTACCAGATGAACATCGTGAAGCTCTACAAACTTTACTTTATTTCCTTCATGATATCGCTAAACATTCTGCAACTAATAGTGTGAGTATTTTCATCTTTTCTTTTGTCAAATTTTTTGTTAATTAATTAATTAACTCAAAGATTTCTAAATTTCTTTTCTAATTGCATATCATATTGTTGCATTTCAGAATTAAAATTTAATTTCATTTGCAGTATTTAATATTTCATTTTCTCTCCTTTGTTTTTTAGAAATTTTAATTAGAATAAGAAAGGAATTTGAATATTATTCAAATTTCAATTCGTACATACAATATTTTTTCATTTTTAGATGACACCACAAAATCTTGCTGTATGCTTTGCGCCATCATTATTTCACTTATGTGGTTCACGCTTAAATAATATCAGTCCAACAAGGTTAGCATTTTTATTGTTCATTAATGTGGCATAAGGAAGCCGTAAGTACACGTTGGTACCTTCACACATGTTACGCTTATGCATAACGAATATAGTATTGTATTCCATTCTTGAATGTTACTTTTTACAACGCGATATTTTCTAGACGTCATAAAACAATTGGAGCAGCAGGATTGCCAACAGAACATGAAATTAAGGAATCACGTGCTACGCAAGAATGCCTGGTGCAAATGATCGAGCATTGTACTAAAATATTCATTGTTCCTACCAGTCCAGGATTCAAGCGTGATAAAGGTAGCGAGTACTGTAAAGGTACCGAATCGGATGCACCATTTCTTACCGAATTGGGTTTATCCCAAGATGGAAATTACAAGACTTACCTGTTACAGAAAGCAAGAGAGCTATTAAAAGTAAGTAGTTAATGCTTCAATTTTTAATTTATTTAAATTTTGAATATCCAATTTTAATTTCTTCTAAAATACAATTGTAAAATTATTTGTCAAAGTCATCCTAATAATATTATACATTCTTTAGGAACATCGAGATCGATGGAAAGGTTGGATTGTTGAGGGTACAGTGAATGGTGTTGAAATTTCAACCAAAAAATCAACTGATGGTCATCCGTTACGATTCTTTCGTGTTTGGGTTGATATTGAAGCACCACCTAAAGAGATTCTTACTAAAATTGTTCGAGAAAGGTAATCTTTAATTTTGTTTTATTAATTTTTTATACATTTAATAAATAATTTTTAGCTAATATAAAAAATGCATTTTTGGTTATATAATTAATATGTAAATAAGTATGCGATTATTTTTTAATTCAGGTATAAATAACTGTAATGATTATTTTTTTAATTGAGGTAAATAAAGGTAAAGATTATTTTTTTAATTCAGAAGTGTTTGGGATGTTCAAATTATCAATTGGAGAACAGTGGCAATATTGAATGCGGAAAATTGTGATGTTTTCCAATATGTTATCAATGATACGCCATCACATCCAACTCGTGATGTTACGGTAGTTAGGTATGTTTAATTATAATTAAAAAAAAATTTTATTTTGTTAGGTATAATTGCAATTAAGAAAAAATTTTTCAAAGGATCATAAAATTTAAATACATATACAAATTTCTTTTATAATTAAAAATTTTAAATTAAAATTTTTAATTATTTCAGATTATGGCGGACAGATATGAAAGAATTACGTGGTGGTTGTGTTCTGGTAGAACGTTCAGTACATTCCAGTGAAACGCAGATGTTAGGTGGTATTTCTGCTGCTGTACTTTCATCACAATTTCTCGTTGAACCAATTGCTGGTCGTTCACGTGTTACATATATCACAAGGAATGATTTGAGGTATTGTATTGAAATGTTTATTCTTATTTGACTTTAAAAAATAATTAAGGTAATTAAGATGACAACTATAATTAAGTTAAAGTTTTTAAGGTAACACTATAATTACGGTAACATTTTTTTTTAATAAGTTTAATTGTAATTAAGGAACGTTTTCGTTTTCGATAATATTTTAACTTTAAAATCTCTTTATGAATTATAATTTCAGAGGACGAAGTAATGTTTGGTATAGTAAAGTATATGGACAGCTTATTGCACGACAACTTTCACGATTACGTGATTCATTTAAACAATTTACATTTGTTGATAATGGTCCTGAAACGAAAGTTTGATCAATAATTTTATTACTTAATTAATTAGGTGCTATTTTGTTATATATATTATTACTAAAATTACTACTAAATTTAATTCTGTTGATTTATTTCTACAAAAATTTGACATCATATTATTAATATTTTTTTTAAACAATAAGCGGGATTTAATTTTCGACAATTTTTTAAGACGTAAATTCAATTAATTAATTTCAATTCTTTTTAATGAATTGTTGTGATATGTAATGTTTAAATATTTTTCGTTTTCCATTCTCGAAATTATTACTAAATATATTATACACTCCATTATTTTGTTAATTCATATATTAATTCACTTATAAATTTTCTTTTTCATTTCTCTTTTTATATTCTATTTTAGTTTCTAATGATCATTTCAACTACTGATGTTAATTCAAATTAATTAGCGCTGCCACTCATTAATACTGCAAAGATATTTAATTGATACTTTTATTTTATATGATTGTAACTTATTCCTCTCTCTCCTTCTCTCTCTCTCTCTCTCCCGAAGTAATCATAACACGTATATGATCATATAGTTGTGATCATTTTCTTGAAAATCATATATACTCCCTTTCTTCTAAAAAATTTTATTCATAAAATAAATCTTAAAAATGAATGTAACAAATTTTTAAAATGATTTATAGGATTCCTTCCATATTAGTAATTTTCATATTTATCGCAAAATATCGAAATATATTTTTAATTATATAAATCCGTTGAAATAATTCAAGTGTTGTAGAAATTGATGGTACCACAGGGATTGTTTTTCCTTTTCAGTAAATTAAACTGTATTAGAAAGGATATTAAAAATGAACCTAACAAATTTTCGAAATGATTTATGGGATTCCTTTCACATTAGTAATTTCCACATTTATCGCAAAATATAGAATAAATGAAATTTCATGACAGCTTCATTGTTTAATCTCATTTTAGGCTTTTTCACTCTTACAACCTTTGACCTTCGCTCACTTTATTACAGTTTGTTTTTATATGTTTCTATTTTATTTATTTATTTCTTTTCTTTTTAGTGATGTATTTTAAAAAAGAAATCTCTTCGTAATCTGTGACTGTAACAAAAATTTGTTATCATGTTGTCTGAATGATAATATAATAATCAGATAATTATCAGATAATCGCATTATTTACTCATTTTAAATTAAATGAAAAAATTCCATTTTATTTTACACAAAATTGATTTTTCAAAGTTTGATTTGAATTTCTAAAATTTGAATTCAATTTTCTTTTTTATAGAAATATAATTTGATTTTATCAATTAATTAATTGATAAAATTAATTAATAGTAGTAGTATGAAATGTTGCAAATCTTTTTAGAAGTTTTGTTTTTTATGTGAAAATGATTGAATATTTTCTTCATTTTATTGTTGCAGCAAAATATATTTTGTATTACAATTAATAGGTTAATTGGTAATGAAAACTTTATGGTAGTTTTTTTGTTTTATTTTTCCGGTTATCAATTCTTCATTATAAATCCGATTTTCATCATCAATCTGTATTTATCGAACTTTTTAAAGGATTTCCTTTTTAAGGAATACATGTAAAAAGAAAAAAGAATTTTTGATAGAGAGAGAGAGAGAAGTTTTATGTTTGATACCAGAAATTTTGAACATATACCGATCCGATACAGAGGTCAAAGTTTACATATATTTGATATATTTCAGACATTTACAGTTATGTTATTACATTCATTTGGTATAAGAAAAATTTCTATTATTGTTAAGGAACAAGTAAATGTGCTGGTATACCAAATGAATGCATTTGTTTCCAATTTAAATTTCTCCATGTTGGAAAATAAGTAATTAAAGCACAAAAACTTTGCTTTAACAATGTTTCCGGATTTCTGGAAATCAATAGGAATGAATCGATTTGTGCTTGATTAACCATATGTAACATTTTTTTCCGTAACATAACCACAGTACCATTTGAAGTAACATCCAATGTTAATTCATCAAATTTACATTTTGGAAGCCAATTCAGTCGATACCATGTAAATGTTTGCATTTCCATAATACAAATCTGCAACGATTATTGACATTATGATATCTTCTTTTTTTACTTTGTAATATAAAATTGAAAAAAGATAGTATTAAAATATTGATTATCAAAAGTTTAAAATATGAAAGAAATTTTTTGAAACAAATTTTCCCTCACTTCCTCAAACTGTACTGTACTGAAAATTCTGAATGATTTCATTTTGAATAAATTCTATTCATTCATTTTAGCTAATCGATGATAAATTGAAGGTTTAGCAAAGCTCGATTTTAATAAAATCCCTAATGGCAAAAAAACGAAAAAACGAAATAGCTAAATCGAAGTATTAAATTTTTCGGAAATAGATTTTCCGGAAAAAGTAATTTTTGTGATGTGAAAAATTTAAATTACAACAACTACTATTAAGATTTAAAACTTCTATTGCAAAAGTTACGATTAACAATCGGACATGAATATGCAAAAAGAGATAATCGCAAGATATTTAAAAAGAGAATATAATTCTCCGGGAAAAATGAGGAATCAGGAATCTTAAAGTGCCTTCAGAATTCAGAACAATCTTTCAGGATTCAGCGCAATCTTTTAAGATTCAGAGCAATTCTGCAAAGTTTAGGATAATCTGCAAGCAAAATTTTAGATAGAATTTTTGTCAGGAATGACTGACATTGCTGGTGGTATCATAACCTTCCTTTTACATTTCCCCTTACTTAATACTCATATGAGCGTGAAAATTTTGAAAATTTTGCGGAAGTAAACGATGAACACGTAATCACCTCACAATGAGTAGTATCTTGATCAGGAGTATTGTATGGTTCCACAAATTCCGTTATTATCCACAGCCATCCATCTCGTCCCACATGTTTTACACGTCTAATAAGCGTAGTGGTACTTCTCACTTGCTGTAATATTGCATCTTGTGGGAATTCTTGTTCTACCTGTTGTTGTTCCCGTTGTTGTTGTTGTACAGCTGGTAAACTATTTCCAATAACACCTGTTGCTTTTGTATGTACAATTTCTAATTCACCAGTATGCAAATTAGCCCGAACTAAACGTCCTGTTAAATATTTTACTTCCATATAGGTAGTTATTGAGGCACTTTCAAATAAATACATATAGTTTCCATCAACCCATGGTTGACCACAAAAACGTAGGCTAGACATGTGTGCAGTAAGGAGGACGGATTGTACTGGTGTATCCAAATTAATCTGCGTCACGTAGAAATTTCGGATCTGATCATGTTGTGACATGAAAATAATGCCTCGTTCAGAAGCTCTTGCAGAACTCCAAAAATGTGAATTATTGCTCAATTGATAAAAAAGTGTTTTTCGTATTCGAATTAATTCCTGAGAGTGATCAAATCGTACTGCATATATATGAAAGCATCCGGAACTGCAACACACCAATATTCCTTCTAAAGAATTAATCTCATACAGATGTTTCGTCTGTAATGAAGGTGGTAAATTGATCACTGTGTAACGCCGTGAGATACCTCGATGTAAATCCCATACGAACAGTTGAGATTGTAATTTCGTTGGATCCTCACCAATCACATATACATAACGTGCATCATTGCTTACGGAATAGTGATAAGTTATGCTCGGATAAATTAAATCCTCAATTCTTTCATCTGCTAATGGAAAAATTTTTCGTGGTTTACAATGAATAGTTCCATTATTTTGCTTATCTCCGTTTTTCCGAATTGCATTATTGTTAGCGGAATTATTGCCGCTGCTATTCAATGCCGAATCAATCATTTCGTTTGAATTCGATTACTGGTTTGATTTTCCACCAATGAATTATTCGTTTGTAAACTCTGAAGATAAATAGCTTACTTATTCAATATGATTTACGATATTGAGATTTAAATTTAATTTACCTATCAGGAATAATCGATATTTGAAATAAAATTTATTCGCTTGTTGTAAGTGAAAAGATCACAATAATTTTTTTTCTACATAAACCATAAATTCAAATTAATTTTTGAAATTTGAAAATTTCTACTACAATAGTTTTCCACAAGATAATTCAAAAAAAGTTCACAATAATTTGATGTCAAAAAAGTTTCAAAAATTAATTAATTTCATAAAGTGAAGATAAAATATAGCTCTGAAACGTATTTCACGTTAACAGTACGTGTTCGTAAATAACATACCAGTGATGTAAATTGTTGAAACTTGCATACATTGTGTGTGTGTGTGTTACGGCACTGCCACTTTATTTATTGATTTGTAATAAATGAAAATGATTGAGTAAATTCTGTGACATTTATTTTATAATCAAATTTTTTAGGCAAATTAGTAGAAAGCTCAAAAAAAAAATTATTACGACATTTTTAAGCAAAAAGAATTAATTTGGTTAAAACGTTTTTATTTATAATAAAAAATTCATTTTAGCTTGTTTACTTCATTCCTTACGGTTGCACCTTCCGGTAATATTTATTATTTAATCGCTATGATTTGAATCATTTCGATTCTCATCCATTCATCACTAATTTAAATTAGATAAGTTAGGTAGGAATTGAATTTTCAGCGATCGATGAGATATTTTTCTCAATTTTTATTTCAATTTTTCTGTCTTACTGTTAATTTATAGTTTTTTTTTTTCAATTTTTCCTGGAATTATTTAAAGGAATGAATTTCAAGTCTAATTTAAATTAGGTAAGTTAGGTAGGAATTAAACTTCCAGCGATCGAATTTTATCTTAATTTTTCTGGCTTATTGTTGATTCATAGTTTTTTTTTCAATTTTTCCTGAAATTAATTAAAGGAATGAATTTTAGGTCGAATGGATATTACTGAAAATGAATTTCTAGCAATTACATCAATTATTGTTGGCCTAATTAGCATTGCATTTTCAATCATTCTGAACTGTTCTAAAAGGGAAAGCACTAAAAATCGAAAAGGTTTAATAAATAATAAATAAATAGCTATTGAGATTTTTTTTTTTGAACTTAATTAAAAAGTCAATTTTAGTATTGAAGCAAAAGTGCTTATCAAACGACTCCCAATATCAGCACTTACCCTATGATAACAACACAACTGAAGCATCCATACTGTCTAAGCATTCTAAAGGATTAAATTTGAGTTGGAACAATTCAAGTCAACAAAAGGACATGTCAAAATCGAAGGTCTTTTTGATTAATCATTGTTTTTTCGAATTTATCACTTTATCACTTAATCATTGATTTTATCTGTGTATTATTATCATTTCATTTCCACACTTCACATTTATTATCATTATCATTGCGCTATTGTTATTATTATTACTATTTCATTATTATCATTGCTATTATCACTTGTATTATTATTATCATTATTCCATTATTATCATTGCTATTATCACTAGTATTATTACTATCAAAATGCTTCTCAAACTCATCAAATTCTCTTTTGAATCAGATTTGCCATAGAGACTGCTTGTTTAAAGATTCCTGAACGGATCATAAATCCATTAAAAAATACCGATTCAAATTTTTATTTATCTATTGCGCTATCACGCAATTATTATTAAGGAAATGATCGGAATCAGTGATAGTTCGCAAAAAATGACCAAACGATTACCCACTTTCATCAGTTATATCACTGATGTTAATGGTAAATTTGTTATTAAAATTATTGGAAATAAACAAAATAACTCGTTATTTCTGTTCAGAATGAGGATAACGATAAGCTTGAACTTTTGAAGGTCATTGCAATAGTTTTGGCAATTTGAATTCTGAAAAGAGGAAAAGTTATTTATCGTCATCCCTAATCTTCAGATAAGGACAGATGGCATGAAAAAATTTTCATGGAAAGGAAGCTAGTTGCCATAAATTTGATAAAAGTTTTCAGTAAATAACGATAAATTGGAGGAACAAACGGCAATAGCAGAAATCGGCACAACAAGTACTCAAATGACAACCACTCTCAATTCTACACTATCACGTGGGAATCTGAATCCCAACGTGAACTTCAATCCTATAGTGACGAAATCAAATAGCATTTTTGAGATGGCTATTGGTGACGAAGAATTATCGAACAAATTTGGATCAAATATTGATGATAAATCAATTTTATCGAAAGACAAAAGTTGGAATAGTGGACATTATTGTCCATACTGTCATGATGAAAGTCTTCAGATTCCAATCAAACATGAAAGTTGTGATACAAAGATGATAGAAAAAGAGATGATTGAAGAATATAAATTATCGGAATCAGTAGCAGAAATGGTAAAGAAGTATGAGCAGAAATCACGTCTGGAAAATAATTAAGATATAAATAATTTTTAAAAGTAAAATAACTTCACATATTCGCCATATGTTAAGTTAATGACTGTCATTATTGAACATCAATTCAATGATACATATACTTCACATTGATTTCGATGGCGATAAAACTTTGTAAACTTTCATTTCCTTTGTTACATTTAATTTTAAAAAAAGATTATTTTACATTACACAACGGTATAAATATTATTTTTACTGTTCTGATTTAACTTCACACAATTCATTTCGAATTTTGCGAATTGCATTATATTTGGGTGAAAAGCAATTCCAATATAATTTTAAATTATAATGAAATATTCGAAATGGTTTTTTATTAAGTGTTCCTATTATTTCATTCCTAGCAGAATTTAAGTTATATATTTGTAGAATAAACTTAGTAATTTGTATTAAAAAACGCCTTTCTAATATAACATAATACAGCTTTTATTGAATTCAAATTTTACTTTAATATATTAAAATATTTTCAAAGCAAAATTATGCAAAAAAATCATATTTTAGGGAACTAAAAAAAATGATGCAACTTAGGCGAGAATAAAATATTTTGAGATAATTCATCCAACACTTAGTTTTTACTTTTTAAAGAAAAAGAATAACAAGAAGTTCTTATCAAAAATTGTAATCTTAACTTTGCCATACTATCAGCATTTATCATATTTGACAAATTTTCCAGTTTTCAAATTTAATAAGGTCATTTCAAGTAGCCTATAGCATCGAGATTCATAACAAACCCAAGTTAAATTGTAAAAGAAATACGAAATGAAAAAAGCAGAAAGAAAGGATGGGAGAGTAATTTAAAATTCAAAAATGGATACGAGTGAAAATTTAATGAACGACAAACTACGACGAAGTATTTTCAGCATTTGCAATTGGAATTAACTTTGAACTCCTAAAAATTTAAATTTCTCATTTAGTATTTTGCCACATCTTAAAATCTTCAAAGCTTAATTTTCATGAAAAATCACCAATCAAAAATCTGTTACCTTTTTCTTTAAAGTTTGAGATGCTTATCGCGAGAATTTTTTTCTGAAAGATTGGAGAAGTTTTTTCACTCAAATGAAAGGTAAATGGTGAAATTAAGCTATTGCAAATATTCAAAGTTTTCTTATTTATATTTTTTCGAAATATAAACAGCAAGCATTAAAAAATAAAATCAAATTTCAGTATTAAGCGTAAACAACTATCGAAGTGATATTTCCATTTCCACAAATATCACTGAATTCATTGATTTATTTTCACTAAATTTTTAGTGATAGATTTAATGATAATTAATTAGGGGATAATAATTAATTTAACTTTTAAATTTCGTGTGACCTTCACGTCTTAACATATCGCTTCAAGAAAATCACCAAATAGTGCCAATATTTTATATGCCTGAAATTGTATAAACAACATTACTAGAAAGATAAATTGACCAATGGTCACAAAGAAAGCTAATATTAATTGTCGTTCGTGTAGAGATTTTATAACTTAAATAAAGCAGCTTGTAAACACTAAATAGCAAATTAAAGTTATTATTTACGTGACACTTCGATAAACAAACATTGTGATGCGCAAAAGTACTTCTATCGCTCTTATCAATTGAGCATGATATTTTCTATAAGTTGAAAGAATTTCAAAAATTCATTTACTTCATTTTTATGATTGGTTGTGAGCGGTGTTTTTACAAAAGCTACATTTTCCTTTTGTAAACAATTTTTTGTTTACATGAAATTAATATTAAAGTAGGATAAGAGTATGAAATTATAAATTATAAAAAGTTATTATGAAATTATAAAACTTTAAAATCCTTGAACTTTTTACTCCTTCTTAAAAAATCAAAAGCACACTTATAAACAAGTAAACAAAATTGTTTATTATTTTTTTATAATGCTAAAATCTATTCCTGTGGAACTGTTAAGGGAACAAAATGACAAATTAAGGAGAAATGAATGATTAAATAAGAAATGATAAGCAATGATAAGCTAACTATAAGTGACAACCAATATACGATTAATATATTTTTTTGTCTGTAAGGAAGAAAAGTTTTTTAAGCAATCAATAAGTCGCGAATTATTTTGAGATTTCCCAAAATAAAGTAACTTATAAATAGTTTCTAGATATAATTGATTGATGTGAAATGAAACAATCTAGATTAGATATAAATGTATTCTATACTGGGTGAAGCGTTAATAGCATCATCGAATCTCGGCATCATTGCTACAATTATTATCATTTCGGTAATTATCGATTGTTCCAAGAGGAAAGGTCAATCTTACAACAAACATTACAATACTTTCAATAGACGATGAATAGAGATGAATTTTATATTTAAAGCGATATAACTAAACTGTACTGTTACTATCATTTGGTTTATCAGATTATCAAAAATTGATCTAAATGTAATTTGCTATTCATGATTTAATGTGAAAATTTTGATAGCGCTATCAAATTTCAGAGTTAAATGTTGAAGCGACACAGCCATCTTTGGGAGAAAATTCCAAAATCAGTGTATTTAATAGGGACGGTGAAACTGATATTGAAATGCCATCACGTTTACAGGTATGTGTATAAAAAATGGAATTTTTAAAATATTCAAATTTAGTTATCACAGCTTCAAGAAGGGAATGATTTTGCCAAATTTAGAATTTAAAAGAAGTTGAAGAGAACAGAAAAGAATCGAGTGAAGTGAAGAAGCTCAGTGATAAAGAAGAGAAAAAAGAGTTGAAATCGAATCGAAATTCAAAACAATCTCAGAAGCATCAATCTGATAAGGAGAAATCATTATCCGCAAAAGATGATAATCAAAGTGAAGAGAAACAAAATAACGATCAAAAATCTGCAAAACAAAAACAATCATCAGATATTAAAGAATCCGATCATGAAAATAAGAAAATTTCATGAACGTAGTAAAAGTGGTAATATTTTTTTTCCTTAACATTTTTTCATTTAAATTTAAATTTTATTTAAAATTTTACAATGAATTTTCTTTTTGCTTATATACAAGTTTCAGAATTTAATTATAGGTAGATAGAGTTTTGATCAAAACAAAAACAAGTAGTAACGTAACGATTAATTAATTGATTAATTGATTGATTTTTTTTGCTTAGAATAGAGTTACATAAATATAAATTTCAGAATTCAATTATAGGTAGATAGAATTTTGATCAAAACAAAAACAAATAGTAACGTAACGATTAATTAATTAATTGATTGATTAATTGATGGGTGGATGAATGGAGAAAAGAAAGAAGGGAATAAACAAAAAAAGAAATAAATTATATTTATGTTTTAACTGAAGTAATAAACCTTTTCTTTTTTATTTTGTATAAATAAATTTTATTACCTTGAAATTACGTTGATACCTTTGTCATTCATTAAAGTGAAATTATAATTAGCTAGCAATTTTCGGCGACAAATTTTGCTGCAACAAAGTATTAACAACAAATCTGTCAATAATACTAAAAGCAATTTTCGTAATATTGAAATTTATAATAGCTCAATTTTAATAAAATTGCTTTTAAAATTTTGAGTTGTGAAGATTTTAGGAAAGGAAATTTCAAAATTAAATATTCAAAAAAAAAATTAATTACTCTTTTATGAATTGCAGCAAAAATATTACTGATAAATTATTATCATTGAAAAACAGAATAACCGAATCCTCGAAACCTCCCGTTTTTCGTTACTCTTTTCTCAGTCAACTCTCCTACCACTAAACATTCGAAATGCGGAAAATGATCAAAGCATAGAATAAAAGCGCAAATCGTTTGAATGCATTTGTGCGCAAATTGTTTGAATGCATATGTGAAAAAAAATTTACTATCAAAGGGATTGTTGAAAAAATATAAAGAAAGGAAATTTGAAAATCTTCATTTCACTTTTTGATGTTACGAAAAATGCCTTAATTTTTGGGCTTTCATCCAAAATTTGCCATACCTAATTTTCATTCACATCCATTTTTTCATTCATTTCTATAGGAAAAATTTGATAGTGTAAAAGATTGATATGTAAATTTTCTATTGATTCGTCCTAAAATCAATTCTTTAAAAAATTAATTGAAATATCCAATTGTAAAATATTATTATTACTCGAACATCAAATCCATTTTTGATGTGATTTATTTCAGAATTTGTTGAAATGTTAGTGATTGAAAAAAAATAATGAAATAATTTATCCTTTTTGTGAAATTTGCATTTCAAAATATCGAAAGATAGAGTTTTAATACAATCGATTTTAAATACGGCGAAGCTGATAGATAGTAAATCTTGCCTTCTTCATCTGTTGTATTTCCAATGAGCTAATCAATCGATGCAAATAGGTATGCTTTCATATCTTTCTTTACCTTACTATTGGCAACAATCGATCATTCCATTCATTTTTCCAGCCTTTCCGGAAAAACTGAATTTTGAACTGTATACTGAAGTAAGCAACAGGATTGGAAAAGAGACGATTGATTATAAACAAACAATCGAAATGATGAACTGTGCCACTATAAATGGTTAAGCTACCGATTTTAACCTCAACCGAAATCCCGCACAAATCTTTAAATGAAGGTTGATATAACGATGATACAAAGGAGAAAACTGACTGATCTTCACCAGATCAGTCAGTTTGGTGAAGATCAGTCAGTTTTCTCCTTTGTATCATCGTTATATCAACCTTCAAGTAAAGAGACGAGTGATGTTTCACAATCATACTGGAATTATGACCGTCAAAATTGGGCGAAAGCGTGTTGTGAAGTGACTTGCTGGGTTTAAGATATTAGAGAAGGGAGTTCAATTCATCGGAATTGTTGTGGGTGTACAATGGGACGAACCAGTCGAGTGGTACCGAAACAGTGAGATTTTCATTTGATATCATTATTGTTGCTCGCACCCTCATATTTCAATTTAGAGTTGAATTTGCTATTTCAGTTGAATTTATGAACGTTACTTTTAGAAGAATATCTATTGCTTTTAAATGTTCATTATATAACAGGAGATACGTTGCTGTATCTTCTGAAATATTTCCTAAAAACGGGTAGAAATATTTTTGTCTAATTTTGTCAACAAACGAATTTGACAGATGTTTCCGTTGGAGAGAAGAAATTTAAAGATTAACGAAGCTTTTCTGAAGTGAACGGGATGAATGATAGTTACCATTTTTGTCTCTTAGCGGTTAATTTATATAGACTAGCAATAACTAGCTGTGAAGCGCTGATTATGCCGCTTTGCTTTACAAATAGATGTA
This sequence comes from Cercopithifilaria johnstoni, assembly GCA_916381525.1. Classification (NCBI taxonomy): domain Eukaryota; kingdom Metazoa; phylum Nematoda; class Chromadorea; order Rhabditida; family Onchocercidae; genus Cercopithifilaria; species Cercopithifilaria johnstoni. The sequence goes on from CAKAEH010001980.1 coordinate 78,538, forward strand.
GATGTTCGATCTCCTAAGGCTCATCGAGTGTGAGTAGCAGTTATTGCACTGTAGTGGAAAATAAATCTACGCATGGTCGTGACAGTAGGATAATATAAATAGTTCTGTTTTCGAAGTCTTCTTTTGTAAGATTATTACTCATAATAGTACCGATTTCGTATTAGCTTAACAAAAATATATTCTGCAAATGGTAAGTCATTGGAAACTCTAACTCTAACTTCTTTCTTAATTCATATATGTGGATTTCGAAGAACTAATACTCTCTACTTTTTATTCCTTTTGTTTTTGTTATTATGAGCGCAAAGAACCATTGCCTTTCCACTTGGCAAGAGTCCCAACGTTTAGGGATGGATCCGGACACAACTCAACCGGATAAGAGGACAGGGGAACGGATATAAATACTGATTATTCTTAAAGGCATATATATGTTAGTCGCAAATGAACGGTAAGCGAAATAGCGAAATTCTTACCAGTAAATGATAGATTTAAGAGAAAAGTAGATCGTTTTCTCCATTCTTCCTTACTCCATTGATGTCTTCATTGTAATAGAAATGGTATAAGTGCATGCTGTAATTGGATGAATACGTTTTATTACATTATCTCAGTTATTAAATTCTTTTTTCAGGAATTTAGTTCGCTTGATTTTGTAAAATATTTCAAAAAATTTCTTTCAGATGGTTACGCTACGAACCAGTTGGTCTACCAATACCAAACACACGATTTTTAGTTTTCAAAACACCCCTCAGCATGACATTATCAACGAAAATACCGAAGGAAAAACGATTCACTACTTTGAACCTTCTACAGAAAGTAAGTCGATCTAGCACTGACTTTTGATTAATCTATGATATGTTACATTTCATTTTATGAGACAGCAAGTACTGTGGTATCGTTTGGATTTTTGTTTGCACTTTTAAATATCATTTTTAATTCACAGGAATATTATGCTTTTTTTTTTCCTTTTATTCACTTAATTTCAATTAATATATTGATCTTTATATCGTGCCTACAAAGCTGAGAATAGCTCCTCCAACTTCTCCTGACCGAAGAAGTCATATAAAATATTTCCAGTTGGGTGAAAAAGGGATTCAGGTGGGTCTTATCATCGATTTGACTGATACGGATCGTTACTATGAACGCAGTGATATCGAAGGAATGTGTATTTTATATGAAAAAATCAACTGTCCTGGTCGAGGTTTTATTGAAAGAGACGATCTGGTGGATGCATTCAGTGCCGTCGTGGATAGTTTTTTAGAATCGAATGCAGATAACGGTCCTTCTTACAATTTAAGAAAAGAATGAGAAACTAAAATTGGTCCAAAATTTGATGTTCATTTAGCAACCCTTTTTTCTTGATACCCGTATAATTGGTTGGGAATAGTTTTATCGATCATGAAGGTTGAAATGAATTGTTGTTCGAGATTGCTGCTTGTATTCATATGTCTTCTATCCTGAAAGCTGCTTCTTTCTCTAGCAAAAATAAAACTTAATTTTTGTTTTTATGAATAAAATTTCCAGAGATGATGATTGGCATTCATTGTACAAATGGTGTTAATCGCAGCGGTTATTTGATATGTCGATTTTTAATTGATCGTTTGGGGTGGTCTTCACATGATGCCATTGATGGTAATTATACATATTTAAGTATATATATATATATATATATATAAGGTGTGGTAAATATTTTAAGATACCTGAAATTTTCGATCTGATAGATTCGATTTTTAGCTTTCGAAAGAACTCGTGGTTATCCAATTGAACGCGGATCTTACGTGCAGGCATTGCACAGAGCTGCCAAAGAAAGACGATCGAAAAAGTAAGCATTTGTCCTAAAATTATACTTAGAACTCAAAAATGAAGAATTTGTATTTAGTTAGGAAGGCTAGAAATTCAATTGGAAATTTCATGATTACTGTTAATTTTTTCGAAAAAAATTAAGATGGGGCCGGGTAAAAATTCAGAATTTCGTTTGAGATATTGAATCTCTCGCACCGATAAAATAATGCGAGTTTTTTACTCTTTTGCTAATTTAGTGATAGTGTTAATTTAATATCGTCTAGAATGCAAGTTTTTTTTTTTAGTTTCATTAAATTTAAACAGTATAATGTTTCCAGAAGACATAAACATATCGAAGAAGTGATTTCAAGTGATGAGTCCGAAGTGCAAAAAATGTTGAAGAAACGAATTAAACACAAAAAAAGGAAGAAAAATGAAAATGGTTCAGGCGAAGAAAATAGTACACCTGATATGGAAGCTGTTCTTAATCAAATGGCAATTGCATTTGAGGTACTTTTGGAGTCTTTCATGCTCAGTGTCGCTCTGCATGTTTGAACTTTCGAAGGCATGATTTAGTATTCAGTTATGATATTTGAGGACTTAGAAATAAATAAACAAATAAATAAGTAAATATATATAACCTGTTTTGGGCGAATTTTTTTGATGGTTTATAATGTTGATATCTGAGCTCAAGTTTTGTTCATTACAGCAACACCAATCATCGTTGAATTCACTTAATGAAGCATCGTTAAATTTCGGAATGGAAGTAACTACAAGTGCTACAGAAGTACAACAGCAATCACAAGCCTCATCACACCTTTCCGCCGAAAATAGTCCATTTATCGGTAGTACAGGTACCGGGGAAGAAGAAGAGGATGATGATCTCAGTGCTGAACAGGTGAGGTTTACTTGGGATATATAAAATGATTTTTGTATTGAAAGCCATGAAAATTACATGTAGATATTTCTTCGATTTACTAATTAGTTTTTGTTAAATAAGTCAATCCATATTTTCCAGGATGTGCAAACAATGGGTATGGGTGATGAACCAGAGATCGAAATTTCAAAATCAAAGAAAAGGCGAGAAAGGAGATTAAGATTGCAGAAACAATTTGAATTGATGAAAACAGGCAACTTCTGGAAGATCAATGAAATGCAAAAGGAAAAATTTGGCACATCATAAGATAATAAAAGATCAAATAACTGAAATGCCTATTTTATAATTATTTTTGTTTTATGATTGGTGCTCCAAAGTTGTGAAGTAAATTGTTTATTTTTAATGAAATTTGGTGCTCCAAAGTTGTGAAGTAAATCGTTTATTTTTAAAATGCATACAAAACGATCCAAATTTCATTAGATGGTCACTGCATATTTCCAACACTATCTCAAAAATTTGGAACTTTATTTTTTGATTTTTTGAATTTAATTTCCTAAAATTTGTTTTCTTGTTGAAGCTTCCAGTCTGTGCATCATTCAACCAATACCCAAGTTTTGACGCAGTGACGAAGTATGTATCGCACACCATATAACACTTTAAATTTTAATCCCATTATTCTGTTGAGAAGTTACTGTGTTTAACCGTTTATGAATTTTTGCAATTTAGAAATAATCAGTCAGACTGATTTTGGTTATACAATAAAGCTTGCAATTTCAGATAAGTAAATGATGCTGTTTTGTGCAACCAAATAAGTGGATGCATTATTGTCTTCCATCCGAGAGAGTTTAGGACGATAGTCTGAGAATAGGCTTGCTAAATAGTTTTGTAGCACATATAGCCTATTTTGTCATTATCGTGTAACTCTGATTGAGTTAGATAACTGAATTCCTCACTATTTAAAAATCACTGTATGTAGCTTATTTGAAAAAAGTTGTCTGGTATTAGCATAGGCAAAAGATTGTTGTCATTAAGCGATAGTAGAGATGACAGAAAGAGTTCGGAATAAGAAAACGAGAATTGATGCGCGAAAGGATGGAGGAAGGCATTAATGAAGCTAGTTGTATTACCAAAGCATAGAATAACATGTCAGTGCGGCAACATGATGTGACACTATTGAAGTGATTCCTGTCCACTCATACATTCGTGGGTACACAGGTTGATCCTCAAAACTTTTCAAATCATCATAAATCGTGTGTCCGCTTATCCTTTCTTTACTATTTCTTTTTAATCTTAACCCCTTTTTTCTTTTTTTTCCTTCCTTCCTCCTACCCTCTTCCTGATATCTCTGCACCCACTTTTGTCTAAGATTTTATTACTTAAATCAGTCCCAAGAAAAATTCCCATTTAATACAGAGATGAATTTAATAGCTGATGGGATTGATATTTTCAAATCAGTGCAGCATACAACTCTTAGAGCAGTACCATGTTGGTCCTAAGGTCCTGTTGTCTCCTGCTATCACCATCATTGATATCTTTATCATCAATTATAGCAGAGTTTCCCTGATTAAAACGTGTGTACCTTGCTAATTTATATCTTACTAATTTACGATATGTTCTTATCTAAATATGGTTGCGCTATTTGTCTGTGTGTTTTTCTTGCATTTACTCGTAATTTTCAAATTTCTTGCTTGCATTTTATATTTAGATTATCTATTGTAATATAAGTATATTTATCATTCCAGAACGGTTTGAAAGGTGAGGTCATGGATCCTGTTTATATGTCAAGTCATTGCATTCCAACTGATTTGATGGGTAAAACAGTTCTAAGTCGCCGTTCGCCATTCAAGGTTATTGTTATATATTTCAGGTCATGTCGTTGAGAGAGGCAGAATATAAGATTAGCTAGCAATAACTATTATAACAAAGCTTGGAATCCTAATAACTTGTCCATAGTGTTCCTTGGTGTCATTATAGCCGAAAAAGTGTGTTGTTTTAGGTTCATCAAGCTTTATGGAACCCAAGCATTGATTTGTTAACCTTAGCTTCGCAAAAGGGTGAGGTATGCGTACGACGCTTGCACTGGAGACATGGATGGAAGGTAAAATTGGCTTATATCCTTAAAGAATGAGAGATTTTCATTAAAATTGCTCAAAATATGTATCTTTTAATTTTGATTTATCGACCACAGCTTTATTGTTTGATTTAATTTTTGATTAAACACTGGATCAAAATTGCCATCAAAATTGCTTTATGTCCATATCCCTGATTTTTTAGTACTTCTAGAGGGATATCTATGATGTCAAACCACTGTTATTGGATCGAGTGAAATCGGAAGGTGAAATCCGGTTGGAAACGATGTGTTGGAGTCCTGATGGCAAGGTAAACATCACGTTTTAAAATTCATTTTGAAATTTATATCTATATCCCTGATTTTGATTTATCGACTACAGCTGTGTTATTTGATTTTAATTTTTGATTAAACACTGGAATAAAGGCACTTTATATCTACATCCCTGATTTTCTAGTACATTTTAAAAAATTTTTATATTTTTTTCAATTCGATACTAATATACTAATTTCAGGTCCTCGCGACAGCTTTTAGTGACGGCTGTATTCATTTGTTGGATGCTGAGAAAGGAATCGTCAGATTTACTGTCAGGTGCAAAAGTTGATTCCATCTATTTATTAACTGTTACAGTGCTACTGTATTAGTTTTAGTTGAAAAATGTCATTCGAAGATATTAAGCTTTGGTGGCATCTTCAGAAAGCAGTTTTCCACGTTTGAGATTTCAATTTACTTTGAATTTAGAATGAGGACTCGTGTGACACGGATGAGATGGCAGCGATTCAATCAGAAGTTGAATACGAATCCAATAAGTGAGGACACACTTTCCGGCGCAGTAAGTGTTTTTGGTCTGTCACTCTGCAAATATGATTTATATTTGAAATATAATCGATTAGTTTGGAAGTACTGATGATAATTCAAGTTTTAAATTTCCGAGTTTGTCCTATTAATTTAATTTCTGATCCGACTTTTTGAGTTAATAAATTCTCAATTTCGATGGAAAAGCGATGTCTAACTTTCGTTGAGAGCATCTCAGACGGAGAGGAGGATGGTAGGAGAATTTATAACGAGGGATGCATTGGACATCGTAAACAACACTTGGAAAAGCTCTTCTTTATTTACGAATAGTGTGGAAGAAAGATGTTTCCAGCTTGGTGACTTATCAGAAAGCGAAAGTTTGAATGACAAATCAGAAGAATTGAACCAGCTGAGAGCGATGAAAGCATTCTGTGACAGCAGCAATCTCAGTGTCCTTGGGACACTGTTATTCGCTCTTAATGTAGACAATTCTGTGATTATTTTGGCAGCAGGTGTTCTTCCAATTGCTTCTGTCGAGCCGCCATTCCATTTATTTGGTGCGTTTTTCTGGATCACAGTGAAAGTTTCAACCAAATTTCTTTTTATTCATGCGAGGACGCTTTTGGGGACTGGTTTTTCGGCTCTCTTAGATGTATTCTCGATTCTACATTTTGTATCATTTTTAGTAGAGATGATCGCAAAAAATTTTATAAGTTTTGCAGCTAAGTAGCCTTAATACTGAATTTTGCGAGATCTCTGCACTATTTAGGCAATTGCGACCCGTATTCGATAACAGTGGGTGATATGTTTTATTCATCTAAACGAGATCAGTTGATGGTTGTGTATTCCAGTATGGGTGTGCTCAACTCAGGTGGTAAGATTGGTTTATATGATAATATTCATAATCAAATTTTAATTTAAGCATAGTGTCAATTTTAAAGGATAAATTCTTGAAGAATCGAACATTTTCATAAATTTTCATGAAATATTTGAGTTCCGGACAGAACGAATATTTTAACTAACTATCGAGAAGCTTTTTTTTGTTATTATCTTTTATTTCAGAATCATAAAAATCGAGTGCACTTCTTTCACATATACAAAATATTTTTTTAGCTAGCGGTCCGGGAATGAATACTCAGGTGATTGGTTTCGACATTGATAGTTTAGGTTATCTAAAAAACGGCCTAATATGGACCATTGCGCTCAGGTTTGTTCAACTTTAGTCTATTTCTGGGAATATTATGTTTATTATTACGCCTTATTCCTTACAGATTATGATAAGTTACCACGATATTGCCTAAAAAGTATTGCTCTTCATGAATTACTACTGAATTTTGAAGTGATAAATTGCTATCTTTGAGTTTTTTTGAAGTTTCTCGTAGACTTTTTATATTGCAGATGGCTGAAATTGGCTTTTTATGTGTGCTTTGTTTCTGAAGCATTTGCGCGAGCAATTATCGATTGGGAAGATCAGTCAAAGGTGCTGCAAAACTTTCGTTTCGTCATATATTATATTTTCTTTAATATTTTAAATAAGTTCAGCGCACAGAATTTCTAAAGAAAGGTTGTATGAATGTGATGACTATATTTTGTAGCAAGTTATTCTGAAACGAATGCTGACGCCACTGTGTTTTGATAATCCCAATGGTTATGTCTTTCAGCATAATGAAAAATTTTATTGTTTTAGGGATGAAAATGCTTCAAATTGTAATCTCTAAGTCATATGAATTGGTGGGAACAAAGTTTTTGAGAATCTTTTAGTCTTACAAGGAGCATCATTTTTCAGGAATTTAATGAAAAATTCCGTTCTTTTGGGGAAGAGAATGCTTCGAATTGTAATCTCGGAGAATGTTTTATTAATATGATATTAACGGGGCAAGCAAGTCCCGAACTAATGAATTTTTATCGTAACGTACTAAAACCAACGGAGTGGAAGAAAATGACTGATTGGGCTAACAGAGGTTTTGGGTCAGTATCTAATTAATCTTGTTTTGATTTTTGCTTGAATTCTTGTTGGCTAGTCCAAGAATGCTCGCTTACTTTTCTTATGTGCAGAATTGATTGCACTTTTGTTTCATTATTTTATGGAAAATGGAGAAAGTTCTTTATTAATTATGAATGATTGAAATTATCTTCAAGGGTGTTATTGATTATAACTGGATCAATTCAGAACATATAGCTGAGAGTGAATGATTGAGTCTTGAAGTTTCAGTGATATAATTGGAAGCATTGGGAGAGAGCTTCTTCCTGGTGCAGAAGCATTGCAACACAACATGAAACAATTATTTATCGAGGCGCGATGTGCACTGCGTAGTTCTAGAGCGTAAGTACTTCGAAACCACAATTGAAAATTAGATCAAATTAAAATTTTTCCTAATAAATCACTCTATTTAGTGTAGTCTCATTCCATGTTCTGAATTTATTTTGATGTTTAAAGATATTTTTTATTTAGTTCTTGAGTTATGATGGTATAAAAACTTGTTCATGAATTATTTGTAAAAGTAGAGATCAAAGTTCAATTCGTTATTGCAATTTCAGTGAAAAGCTTTTACCGAAGCGTCTATTCGATGTTGATGTATATCCTTATGGCAAATATGCTGAAGAAAATGATGAAGAAGCTTCGTTAAAAGAACTTAGGAGTTTTCAGAATCTGGCGGAAGATATTATCAATAAAATTAACGAGATGCATTTAGTGGCTACGCGCAACAGGTTTATTTTTCAACTTTAGGCAAAATCAAGGAGTGAAATAGATTAGATTTTTTGAAGGAGCGGCACAAAATTTATGATTCTGTCTCTCCAATTTCAAGAGAATAAGTGGTGAGGTAGTAAAATATTGAAAAATGGTTGGTCATATAAAAGAATTCTAAAAAACAAGGAAAATCCACAATTTTTAGGCATTAATAGTCATCATTTTAGAAAGGATTTGGTCAGTTTCACTAGTTGGTTATCACAGACGCCACCGTTTACGGCAAAGAACAAACATTCCGCTTCAGAACTGAAATTCGATTTGCAGTTGATTACTGAAGTAAGTAGTCTTCGATGAAATCTGAGAATGGTTCTTTCATATTCAGGAATATTCATTTGTTCAAAAAATGTATATGACAATAGAAGTAATTCGTCGCATAGTATTTGCTCGGGAGTTTTTGATTACTCTTATGTTTTCTCGCTATCATTACTGTAATAGAGAAATCCTTATATATATATATATATATATATATGGGTTGATTGATTCCTGCTGAAGCAGCGAAACTTCTTGAAAGTGAATCGTTTAGTTTAAACTCTGAGCATTTTATTCAATTCTTTGAATCTTGTAAAGTTTATAAAAACTTAAAGTCGATCATTTAAAAAGATGTTTATTTTGATAGGTATTTTAAGTGATTCTAAAATCATTTCAAATATTTGGAAGGTCCTTAGTCAGAATTTAAAAATTTTTTATTTACTTATTTTTTTTAGCACCGCATGTAAAATCTCATTATTTTTCAGTATATTAGGCAAGCAACCATTGCAAAAAACGGAAATGCGGCGGAAGGAAGCAAATTGATGACCGATACCTTCCAAAATAATTCGTTTGATAAAGTCTGTTTCCTTCTCTATTTTCCAAAATTGACTGTCATTTTACCCAAATGTTTTTTTCTGTTTTATTTATTTTTTAGGTACTTCAATATTTTGATCGTCAAAAACCCCTTAGATATCGTCTGGATGTACGAGGCAACGGTTGGGACATGTTGCCTGAACAGCAGTCTCCGAGAACTTTAGCCGATAGCATTACGAGTTGCTTTGATGTCTTGCAAACTATACAAGATATATTCCTGAAAAACTTCACTGCAGCTGTAATAGCGGTAATTCCCAAATTTAAATTACAGATATCAAGACGTGTTATTAAGTGATAATGTAAAATTTTGAATCTCAAAGAACAGTTTACCACATGAAAATATCATCTCGTCTATTTTGGAGCTTTCGTTGATTCAATTTGGAAAACTGTTAGGAGAATAGGAATTTTTAATTTGAGCGAAATAATTTTACATTTATACGTTTCATAATTTAGTATCTCATTTATCTTTAACTTTCAATTTTTTTGGTGAAATTTTAATCGGACTCAATTGCAATTTTAGCCTTTTGATTTTCAGCAGACAAATTTAGTACTGGAACAGGGTCATGCGGAAGGTTTTGAAAAGTTTGCAATATTTTTACCTCATGAAAATGTATCTGCAAATTGTGCATACAATGGTGATTGTTCAGATTTTTGAGGAATTGAAATTTTTGGGAAAGAACTTTTTAATAAATCTTCAGATATTCTACTTCCTTATTATTTTAATATTTATTTATTCAGTTCCTTATTTTCTTATCCTTTTACTTATTTGGTTCTTCTAAAAGACGAATGTTAAAAAAATTTTATAAATATAATTCAAACTTTAGTTGAGGTAATTAATTTTGACCGGAAAATAATATTTATGCACCGGAAAACAATATTTATGTCAAATATTTTTCCAGAGCAAAGGTGGTTGTTAACGATAGCGGATGAGCCATTTGCAGTATCTTGCATCGGCGTTAATGGTTCTCGTCATGTAATCTATGGAGCCTCAAGCAAAGTGCTATACGAAATGTGCTACTCAAAACATATGAAAAATGTAGCTAGCTTTAGCAGGAGTGTTAAACAGATTTTACCAGAAAATTCGAATAGCAAGGGCTTCCAAGTAGAAGTTGATAACGTTAAGTTGTCTTCGGATGAACAGCAGGCACAGAAGATTGGAAAAAGTACGAAAGGAGTCGATAATGTTATGGTATATTTTGGTTTCTTCGCGAATATAACCAAATTTTAAATTGTGGAATGGATTTTGGTAATCATTGATAACTTGCAGCGAAAGAACTTAGCATACTAATATGATGCTCAATGTTATGGATGAATTTATATAAATGTAACACAGTGGAAATATGCTAAAGTTTATTATCCTGTTATTCAATACACTAAGTTTCTAATTATTAGAGTAGTGCAAAATCCATGGAAGTACAAATGTTTACGAGTAATATTTCATTAGAAATATATTTTTTAGCCTAAGTCGCCAACTTCAGCAAAGCTATCAAGGATTGAAAATTCTTCCATTTCTTCAAGTAAGTTAACATCTTTATGATTAATTTCAAGTATAAATTATTGATAATCATGGTTGCAGTCTATTTTTAGCAATTTTTATAGTAAACGAAGCTCATGTTTGTTCTGTCATGATTTATAAATTTGCTTATTTTTAAAGCCATATTTTTATTTAGACGAATGCAGAAATGTGTCTTCATTTAGTTGCCGGCTGATGGACTTCGAGTGGTATGGTAGTGGTAGTTTTTACGGATTGTTAAAAATTTGTAAGGTCAACAAAGAGGAGACAGTGCTGTTTAGAAGCTGCCTTTTTGATAATACAAGTTATTTGCACGAGGTTTGAATTGGTTTTCCAGATTTCTTTTTCTCGACATTTTTAGTTTTTACTATTTTTTTGTGTATTCCAGAAGCTATATTTGAGTTTTATTTTCGAGATCTTAAAACAGGTTTGCTCAAACGCTACATCCGAATAGAGTCTCACAATGTTTTTTCAAATATTTCAGGATACTTCAGGTTGCACGGAATCTTACGTGTCCTTTACTGTTTCTTTTCATCGAAAATCGGGTGTTGTTTTCACGGAGAATGGTTTTCGAGCAAAATGGTTCGAAATTAAGATCCCTCTTCAAAAAAATTTGATTCTCACCCGAAAGCAATCAAGAAGCGGTATTTGTCAAAGTAATCAGGTATGAATTATCTCCTACCTTCTTTCTTCGCCTCTTCTTATTCCTCGTAATTCACAGTATTTGTTGTTTACAAAGATAGATTGTTATTCTTTGTTTTTCTTTGGACGTGACAGCACTTTTAATAAAAATATTACAAAAATATGAAATTTCTAGAGACATATTGGTGATTTATGTTCCGCTTTTTTTTTCTTTAGATGAAAAGTATAATTTCTGAAGCTATGGATGTAACTGAACAAGTGCACGTTGAAGAAGGGTTGGTTATCGGTGAGTAAATTATATAGCTTATACGAGTTCCATTCCTTTAGCAGTTCTCCTCAGCAATATTCATCAAACTTAGGGGGTGTAAAAAGGTTTGTACGGGTTGAGTCGTTTTCTTTTAATATAACACAGACTTCCGGTAGGTATAGAGAGTTTCACCAAAAGTACGGTTCATGATCAACTGAAAATAGAAGAATTAAAAACTGGCATAACATTAAAAAAAGCGTACGTAAAAGCACGTAAACTTTTTTCACAGAGCAACAAGAAGAAGGGACGGGAGAAAATGTTCAGCTAAGAAGGAGCATAAGGAAGAGAAAACCACTGAAGAAATAAAATAAATCGCATCTCTTGTGTTTATGTTTTTTTTTTTGCATTGATCTAATTTATATGGATTCCTTACTTTAAATTTATTGTCCTTCAATGGGTATGCTCAAAGGAAAATTGATTTGAAATTTGTTTCAGTTGAATTGATCTGATGCCTATAGTATTTCATTTCTCGCATCCTTAAAATTCGTGTATATCTATTTGTTTTTCCATATTGTAAGCTTTCTTACAAGTATCACAGAAGTCTTTTTTTGTTCGGTTTTGTAGGGAAATATTAGAAACAACATTTCAAATTATATATGCGGGAAATGTTGTACCTTTATAGATGATACCTGCCTGATTCTAGCGTTAACATATAATATTTCTTATTTGATTTGAACCTGTGTATCTTTTTTTTTGATTTGAACTTATGTTCGATAAACTATGAACAAAACGACATCTGTGTCGTTTTGTTCATAGTTTATTGTATTTGTTTTCATGTGTATATAAACGATTTTACCATTTGGTGAGACTGTTTATTTTACGGTATAGTAAACTTGCCACTATGTATTCCTGTATTATGATATTCTCTAAGAATTTTTAGTATCAGTGAGTCATAACTGAGAAGTTTCGTGAATGTTGAGAGGATATTGTCGTATGTAATGGGAAAAATTTTTCGGTTGTAGATGTGTTAAATGGGAACAGAGAAGTATCATTACCTTTATGCTTTAGCATTGGGGTTGCTATTGCTTCATATTAATGTATACGCTTTATATTTACTGATAACAGTTCTCCGAGTGTGAAATCGACAAGTACTGGGCACTCATTTTTTCTTTTGCTCTTTAATCAAATTGTAGGAATACCATCATCTGAACTGTTTTCTACCTCCTTCTATCGGATAATCGAATCGGTCGAATGATTGATAGTACGAGCACCAATGACGTCAGGAATTTGGTGCAACAAGAAACACGCAAGGGCGATGTCATTTCGTAAGTTTTCATATAAATGAAAAAGTAGGCTTAACGTAGTATTTTGAATACAACATGAATTTCGTGATTATTGCTATATGTTCTGTTCAGACCATTCGGACTTAGCTTTTGTTATTGCTTTTTTTAACATGCATTTAATTTCTTGTTTGGATTTTATTTTAGAAGTGAAAACATTTGCAGACCATGTCGGGCAATAATGACCCTTTCTAAAAGTATGTTTAATGCTGGTTGCTTTTCGCTGCCCTACGCTTGGAAACTTGGAGGTTTATGGGTAGGTTTCTATTTCATTTACTGCACAACTCACAATGGATTCAGTTAAACTTTTATAATATATAAATACCTTAGTATCATTTTTTGCACTGATTCTTAAATAAATGCGAATTTATATATTGATTGTTCAGATGTCTTTGGTGTTAAATTTCGTCATTGCGGGCTTTAATTGGTATGGAAACCATATTCTTGTCAGGTCTTCACAACATTTAGCGAAAAAATCAGAACGTGTTTCGCTTGATTATGGTCACTTTGCGAAGAAAGTCTGTGATTTCAGTGATATAAGAATATTACGGAATAATAGCAAAATCATTATGTAAGCCGAATAATTTTGTGTGACTTGGAAAGTCTCGTAATGAATGATTTAAATGTAAAAATTCTATCGATTAGTGGAGATAGGTAAAAATTTGCTTGAGCATACAAAATATGAGTACTCTCTTTATTAATTCCAAATTTTTTCATCAATATGGTCTATCTAATAATTGAATTTATTACAGCTAAGAATAAGACTGGAGCTCCAGATCATCTACTTAAAGACAGTTAATTGCAATAGATACTTTCATCTAGTGTTGAGTTATTACTGAAGTTTGAGGTATATGTTGCTGAATTTTACTCATCGATGTTTGCGCTGTATCACTTATTTTTTGGATTAAGTGGATTCATCCCAGTTTTTAATTTGCGGAATTAAAAATTTTCTACATATTTTATGATTTATTGTTTTTATAGGTACATAGTAAATATTACTATACTGTTCTATCAGCTGGGTATGTGCAGCGTTGCAATATTGTTTATAGCGGATAATATGAATCATTTATTGGGTGATTACATTGCAGGTGGTGTCAAAGTAATGGCTCTTATTTCATTTGGTAAGTTTTTCGATATTTATTTAAGCTCAAGTGACCACGCATATTTGCATTTTCTCAAACTTTGCGTGAAATATAACGGATAATCAATCGATTATAGAGCAAAATGACACAAATAAATTATAGTTTGGTGGTAGATGGCACGTACCGAGTAAGATTAAGATTAATTGGGAAGTACATATTTTACAAGACATTCTAAACATTTTGATGTTAGCAACATTTTAAATAAATCTGTCCATCAATTTTTATATTTTATAGAGACGTCTATTTAGGAAAGATTGTATATAGGGTACTTTAAATAAAAAAGTTCAAAACACAGTTGACGCTGTATCTTTGAATGTTATGCACCTGTGCCATGCTTTATTATTAGCATACCTTCAGTACCTATTCTTGCATTAAATATGTTCACGGAAATGCGTCTGCTCAGTATTTTTGCGATGGTTTCATCTGTGTTTTTCTTGTTGGGTGCTTTTGTTATTATGCAGTTCACAATACGGCAACCAAATCATTGGGAAGAACTTCCTGCTGTAACTAACTTTACTGGTGTCATCCTATTCATTGGAATGGCCATGTATGCTTTTGAGGGACAAACAATGGTAATTGTTTTTGATTTTTAGGAATGAATGAAGCCATTATCATTTTTTATTCCTTAATTGAAGATCTTGCCAGTGGAAAATAAACTTGAAACACCGGAGGATTTTCTGAATAATTTTGGTGTATTACCGACGACGATGTGTTTATGTACATTATTTATGATTGCAATTGGTTTTTATGGTTATACGGCATTTGGGTCAAATACACAGCCAACTATCACTATGAATGTGCCGAAGAAGGGGTTAGCTGCCTTCTGCATTTAAAAGTTCTTGGAATTGATACTAGCAATTTTATTTGTTTGGAAATCAACTATGTCTGCATGCAATTTTCTAATTTGCCACATTTGTTGGTTCAGAAATACCAGCTGAAGAATAGAATTCCAAGGACAGTGCATGTAGCGAGGAAAACCGATATTACTTGTTTTTAATTATGCCTTCGGTGTGTATATATATATATATATATATATATATAAGAGTTAATGTTAATGAGCATATCTGTTTATATATATATCGATACACTAAAAAGTCAAATGAGGAGCTCTGAAGTTCATTTGTAACGAGAAGAGGGAAGCTTTTAACTTAAGAGTTAATGAGCCTATCTATTTCAGATTATACTCAGCGGTCAATGTATTTCTAATGTTGCAATCGATGCTCGGTCACTCTGTTGCTATGTATGTCATACTGGATATGTTTTTTGATGGTTTCCATCGGAAATTTAGAAGTCGTTTTCCAAATACTTTGAAAATAGTTGTCGATAAAGGATTCAGGTTTGACTCACTTTTAAAAACATTTTTTATGCTCAAAAGATACAACAGATCGCACAGTAAAATCCATTTTTATCTGTTTGTTTCCCATATTTACATTGTTAAAAAAAATGTAAAGAAGAATTACCAGGTTAAAAATATCTTATTTGTTGACAGCGTGAACAAAATTACTCTAATTTCAGAATATTTTGGGTGTCCGTTACAATGTTAATGTCCATAAGTATACCTCACCTAGAAATCATGATACCCTTAGTCGGAGCAACAAGTGGTACTCTTTGTGCACTTATATATCCACCAGTATTTGAAATGATTACATTTTGGAATGATTGGAAGGTCATTCTTAATAATATAGCTTTCTTTCTTCTGAATACTTCATTTATTTGTCTTCTTTTCATCGCTTAAGAAAGATTTTGTTACAAAATATGTAAAATAAAACCTAAAATTTAATATTTCTTGACGTTCTTCTTGAACAAAATAAAATGAAATTAAAAATTTGAAGGAACATTAGCAGAGATCATAAATAGCAAGTTTTCCACTGTTTTACTCGGAACACTGCTTTCAGGTCTCACTTAACGCTCGCCAAAGATATTTTAAAATCTCGTGGAACATTTTCGTCATAATAACTGGAATTTTCGCAATTAGTGCTGGAGTATATGCAAATTGTTTGACCATCCTCGAAAAGCTACAAATGACAAATTGAAATGTATTCGATTTATGAAGCTTTTTCTCTTCGTGGACGTTATTTCTGATTTGGTATTAGTCAAAAAAACAAATCGTACAGTGATAAACTGTTAATTCGAACTGTTCCATATTCAATTCTCGAAATACCTCTAAGAAAAAATTTGAGTTGGAGCTAATGACATTTGAAAACTTACCTGACCTTTCACCACCTTTCCTCCCATTCAGTCATTTTTTTAAAGTTTAATTGCAATAACATTCAACATAAACCCAAAAGTGACATACCAAAACTTCCTAATTTGCATTTCGTAATCTCAAAGTTGGTCACTACTTTCCCTATATCATCCAATCATCACATCAAATGTTTCAAATTTGTATGAACGACTACAGTGCATCATATTTGCAATATGAAGAGAATTCTTGACATACATAGTTTCTTTTCGGTTACTATTTTGTTGGGATTATAGGAAGTCATTATCACCAGTTATTTCAGTTCCAATATTGTCTAACTGCTCCGATACTCTAAAATTTTTTTTACTGTATTGTACTATCAGAATAACATATTCTCAAATATCTAGACGCTTTATTTCCCAGCCTTTTAATAATGTTTCTTCTTTGTAATTTTATTCGACTTGATTTAAAATAAAACTCCTGCTAATATATTTTTAAATGAAACACTCCTTCCTTATGCTGGCGATCATGTTTTGCTATTAAACTATAAAACATCGAAGCAAATAAATGTTTGCAATTATTAAAATTTATACTTATCTTCATAATTAAAAATATCCTAGTCAACATCTTGACAATTTTGAACCATTTTTGAAGGTGCGAAATTTAAAATGTTTCAATCAGAATTCGTAGATTACATATAAGCTGGCTGTTATTTAATTTTAACTTTCCTTGCATTTTCCTCATAATTCAGCACAGTTGTCAAGTCCGACACACCCTTATTTCAAGTTCCCTTCCAGTAGCTTATATAGTCGGCATTTTCACTGTGCATTTCAATATGCATCAAAAGTTGATGCCGAGATTTTTTGCTTTTTTTTATGTTAGGAAATTCGTTGCTCATCATTTTTAGGATTTTGCAAGTTCGTTGATTTTTTTCAAAAATTTGTAATTAATGAGTCTCATATCTCTGTTTTTTATGCAGCCTAGGTGAGTGGTAATCTAATCCTTAGCCCAGTTTTTCTTCGTTTGGTATGGTATGAAGAACAGGCCATTCTGGGAGGTCTACTGTTGATATTGCCTTATCCATGTGGAGTGATTACTGTTACTAAATGTAACAAATCTATTACATTAATTATTATATTACAGTTGTATGCTGTCACACACTGTAGTACAATAATTATAGGCATATCACAAGTGTTCTTCAAATATGAGAATATTACCCAAAAATAAACGACTGCAAAATGCAACTTATCCAGTAAAAACTGCCGATTTCATTTCAAAAAAATAACAAAATAGAAAATTCTAGCACCGCTCATAAAAAATGAAAGTCAGCAAACATTTCCAATATTTAACATCATGTTGTGAATTTGTTTCATGTGTACTTCCACGAAATCTTGGAAGGCAGCTACATTCGACGGGTCAATTTGTTTCCGAATTTCGTTAAGCGATTCCGAGAGAGTATGCAAATCGAGTGGTGTACAACTCTGTTGTCCCAGTGCTCGGATCTTGAAAAAAATACACATTAGTACAATTAACTCGAATTGCCTTAGTTGATAGTCTTACAGATTCCTCAATCTATCTATTGTATCTATTGATTCTGTTTATTGACTAGGCTAATGACATAAAGGCATCCAATTTAATCAGGTATCTCTAACTTTTACTTGATTTTCACTTAAAAATCTACCTGTAACAGCAGTGCAGTCAGTGAGGTAACCAAGTCCAGTGCATGTTTATTCTGCACATTCAATCCGTTGTTACAGTGTTTGACAATTTGTACTGAATGAGTTTGGCACATTTTTCTTAGAGCTTCTGGTCGTGAAGTTAATGATAACTACAAAAGCTCCAACCAGTAATAAATTTATGATGAAGTGAACAAAATAAACAGATTATTTATATGCTTCCATGTTTTAAAATGCAAAATAGATTTGATTTTGTTAGTAACTTTGGAGAGAGTAATAAGTATTTGAAAAGATATAAATAAATTCACATTAAATAAAATGTAATATCCAATTAATTTTCATACAATATGATTTTCTGGAAATGTTGTAGCACGCTAAATAAATTGTCCTCGAATATGGCAAAAAAGAAGAGTATAGAGCTTTGAAAAACAGAGCAATAGAAACTAACTTCACTTAATTGTGGCAATAACTGATTGCAATATTCATTGACAGCGTTCAGATACGACTGCAGCTGCCTGTTTACTGTCTCAATGTCAATCACTACTTGAGCATACCTCCTCTAAAAATCAATCACCATCTTAATTGTCCAGTTGATATTAAATCCAAGCAGATGAAGGAAAAAATTGGTGCTATTCGCACCAAATGAAGAATTCTAAATCAGTGCTGCTTTTTCTCAACGATTTTTCTATTTTATGAGACTCGAAACCAATAAATAAAAAAACAAACCTGGAAGGCAATTGGATAGGAATCTGTTATCATATTCATTTTTTCAGCCTCCATATTTAATTCAGTTAGTGATTTAACCAAACTTCGCTTAACTTCTATTAGTTTGCTCAACTTTACAAGAATAACGAGCATTCGGACGGGGAAATTTCCAACCTTTTCATCTCGAACTACAATAAGAAAAAACCAGTAATAAATGATAAAACTGGTGAATAAAAGTAAAATTGGTGCAATTACTGCATGAAATAAATAAATATTCAAAGATCATATTTTCAGTAAAAATTATAATTGTCGTGTAAAAGAACATATAAAAAAAGTAGGATAAATTTGAAATTTGCAAAGTGTTCTTCCACATATTTTTTAACCCTGAAAAGTAAATTCCAGCGCTCATGAAACCGAACTTTTGATCATGCCAGACTTGCTGAACCTACAGGTTAGTTCCAAATCAGTAGCTACTCTAACCCTAAAGGCTATTAAGGGTTCAAATCCACAAATCTGACGAAGAAATATACTTCAGTGAGAATAAAATCAATTTTTACGAAGGAGTAAAATGATAACGGAATCCATAAGGATACCAGAATTATCAGACTGAAGTTATTCAATATAACGCATTTTCCGGTAGATCTTGACCAGCCAACAACTGAGTTATTATTAAAAAAATTTACACTGCATAATCAAACGATTCTGGTAACCCTGACACTGCTTAGGCAGTAACTACTTAACACAGCTAAATAACTGTGATATTCAAAGCGATCCAATTTTTTTGACCATTGGACACATGACAATATCTTTCTACCTTCGTGAAGATGAGTTTATGCTCTACCATTTTTCAAAAGCTATTTTTGTATTGCAATCAAGAAGGGTTTTTTATAACTCGAAAACATTTAATGCAATAAATTTTGTTCGACTTACTTCTGGTTGGTTTTCGAATAGGATCTAAGCCTGTAGGGGAACGACTGGATGATGGCGTATCAGTAAACTTTGGAAGGACGCCGGCGTGACCGAATCTGATCAGTGAGGGTGGAATAGCGGAACGATTCTGTTCCAAAAAGTAATTAATTGAGAGTAGCTCAATCTATAAGAATTTGATATTGCTAAATTTCGAAATATAAAGTAGTATAATCAATTTCATGTGATATTTTACCCACTGTGAGGGTAAAATAAGTATTCAGAGACTTACTGCTCTCCCTAAAAGTCCTCTACAGATAAGTTCAAAAACGGAAAAAATGAAAATATGAACCGTTTGAGCAGACATAACCTCCGAATCCTTGATAATCATCGGTGGTATCATTTCCTCCTTATCGAAGACTACTCTATATGAAGCCGGAAGTATGGCATCAATCGTACCAGCATAGATACCGTCTTTGGGAGTTCGCACGCGTGCGTAAATTTTTGCTCCAATTATTAATGGAGGAGGTAGACGTAATGGAAGCTCACATCCGGGCGGAATATTCATCAAACTTCCATCATAAATCTGACGGATTCTAGCCCTATAAATTGCCAGCAAGTAAAAATCTGAGAAACAGAATTATTGGTGCGGTGATAAGTACCACAGTAGTTATGTAATAGTTATAATGAAGATGAACAACCATACTTAATTACAACACCGACAGTACTGATAACATCAGTGGCAAATTTTATTCAAATAATGGAATATTCAAATAAGTCTTCAGTGTTTAACATGTTACCTTTTCGATTCCAGCGACTCGCGTTCCTCATTTAGAAAAGCTTCCGAACATCTTCTTGGTTTTCCTATCATTCTCCTTATAGCTCTCCATTCTGGTCGACAAAGTTTGAAAATACGCAAATTCGGAAACATTTCATGAAGTAGCTGTACAAATTCATTATCTCCAGAAAAAAGTTGTTCGTCAACACCGGAATAGAAAAATTCGCAGTAAACCCACCTACGAGCCTAAAGATTTTAAAAATTAATAAATTTTGAAAAATAGACATATACTCTATTAATAATCAAAATAAACTCTTCGAAGGTATCAAAACCTCACGTAATTTTACGTCTCCATCAATCTATCCACTTGCAATTTCTGTTTTTTTGTAAATATATTTTACTCCGTTTTATTCTACTCATTACTTGAATTAGATCTAAATTACAAATTTTTGAATAAAAAAAGACGCTGCCTTAGGTAGCTTCAAAACATTTTTCAAATGGCGCAAATTTTCCCTCATCGTTGGCGATATTTCAGAAGGTTGGGGACGTGCAGTACGGAGTATTGCATTTTCTCGTGAGATATCCTTTTGTGCGCCATTATTCATCATCTTCTTGGGACTCTAAAATAAAATTATAAATTCTAAAGATGATTATTTTGGCGAGTTTATTATGATGAATATTTCAAAAATTTTGGAATAAAAGCAGGACTCGGAGATAAAATTTATCGAAACACTCTCGTGAGTTTTATACAATTGCACGTTTTTGCTTGCAAGAGTTGCAGCTTGTTTTACAAGATGAATAATCGAATTGTAAGTTTTAATCTGACAGCAAAAAACGCATCGATGGTGATAAGAGTTCTTCAATCAATTCAGGTAATAAAACTAACTTCGGTTGGCTTTGCACGCACTCGACTGTTGGTACCATTTGAAACATTACTGTCAGTATCACTTTCTGTTTTTAGCACTTTTCCACCGCGTTTTAATGGCGAAAAACGTTTACTGAAACAAATGCTTGCTTTTAAATTAAAAAAAGACAAGTAAGTATGACATATTAGAAAGGCTATTCCGAAATACTATGACATAAAAGAGCGTCGATAAGTAACAGAGAAAGTTGTTCAATATTTCATTATGAAAGTAGTCAATAGTTGGTGTATTAGAAATAAGTCCGTATTATTGTAAACAAACAACTACCTTTTTGGTTTTAAAGTTGACAAGCGCGTAATTTCATGACTTTCATCACCAGAATCTGTATAACGTGAAGGTGGCTTGACAGGTCCACGAAGATGATACCTCGACGATTCGCCATCTCCTGGCATTTCCCAAACTTCTCACTGGAATAGGTATTTGGTGATATTTACAACGCCATACCTTATTCGAACCCTTAACCACCACAACGTGACATCTCATCCCCACTACGCCAAATATTCTCCGTACCCTTATTTTTCGAATTTTTAAATGGTCGATCTTCGTGTCAAGAGCCTTAATTAGCTTCATTCAGCTGTTGCAGCAGAAAAATCCTTGAAGTAAAGCACAGCTGAGAATTCATCAGTAGAATAATACCTTCCATAACGATATTATTTTCATGCAAGTGTTATGTGCATATATAGAGATGTGTTGAATTTTATCTTTATGAACGATATTACAATATTAATAGAAACAGTGCCTTCTTGTTAATTATATAAATTTCATCGTAAAATGATTATTGATTGAAAAATTATATATATATAACCATGTATCGCTTAATATGGCTCTATGGAAAAAGTTCTTTTTTTTTGTTTCAGAATACCATGCCAATTTTTCACTACTTCAAGAAACAATGAAATTATATATACTTTTGTGTTAATTTTTTACAAAAAGTTTCTCGCTTTTTTACTTTTGTTTTCTACAAATTTTAATTTTTTAACAAAGCTAAATTGAGTTAGAAATAGGTACTTTTTCAAATCATTATATTATGTTACCACCGTATTGCACTCCCCCATCATCTTATTGTTATTCTACACGCTCTACACAAAGCATAGGATGATTTGTTGGATTTCCAGGATGTTATATCAGAAATTATTTCTCGCATAATCTTCTCTTCCCTTTCCGTCTTTAAATTTCTGAAGACCAGTGAGATGAATAATATTTCAAATTGCAGCTATTTTACTAAATAGTGGACGGAGGAGGAGGGGGACAAATTACAAGTGACGTTATTTTCTTTCATCAATCTTTTATAGAGTAGTTGTTTTTTTTTCACACGAAACAATCTACCAGATATTGAGTTGATCGAAAAATTTTCCTCTGCACTCCTGAGGTATGATTGTTATTGTACATAACAACTTTTTGTCTCTTGCTGTTTACCTAATCTTCTCTATCCCTCTCATCCAATCATTCATTAAATTCTTTAAAAATTTCATTTGAAGCAATTCTTACCACAGAACATGTTTTTTTCCTTCACTCTCTCTTCTTCTGTCATCTTTTGTTTTTATTCCTCGCAACGGCAAATAATGAGATTTTCAATTCATCATATCATACTCATATCGTGCTGTTTTATTCAGTTTTATTAAATTAAAAATTTTAAAGCAGTAGCCGGGTATTTGTAATGAATGAAAAAGTTAGAATAACAGTACAAGTTCTAAGTTTCAGAAATGAGTTTGGTGGAACAGTTATTGTCAAGTAGCGATCGGTGGACAGCTCTACAGTTCGCTTTCTATAATGCCCTATTGTTTACGATAGTATGTTATAAAATTTGATTTGGTTGTAAACTATTATTACTTTCATCTTACCGAGTCTTGAATATACAGTTAGCTAGTGTTCGTAATGGATGGAGCTTGGACATTTTACTAATTTATGAAATAAATCTTATAGAATTATGTTAGATGCGAAAAAAATATAGCTTAAATTTTTATAACTAAATTATAATTGATGACTTTCTGTGGTTCCAGTAGTTACATTGGTTTAAGAATAACTGTATTTTATCTTTCAAATAATTATTTTGCAGACAGGATTTTGCTTGGTAGCGCTTTATGCGGTATACAAAATGATGTATATGTTTTTAACACCTTTGTTGTGGGCTACATTAATTGGAACGATTCTTTTTCCATTCAAGAAAAGATTTAACGCTACAATTAATGGTATTATTTAATTGAGCTCATTAATGATTTACAGAAAAGACTTTGCAAGTCTTGAAATGGAATTTTGTTTCTGGGATATGTTTAACTCTCACTTATATTGAAAAAGTGATAATTTTAATAATATGTGGAACTTATAAATAAGGTTGGATATCAAGAGTGGACAATGACGGAACACCGTTGGTTGTAGCTGTTCTTCTTATACCGTATGATGCATTTATAAGTGCCACCGATTTATTCCTCATTTATTTGGCAAGGTTTGAGAATTTCCTGATCTTCATCTTCTAAAATTCGATTTTTTAACAGGTTTTGCTGCATAAATTTTGTAGAGGAAGACTTTATTGAAATCTGAGTGTTGATATTTATGTTATAGACGCGAAGGAATTATGATATTGGGCGCGTACTTGATTTTGAAAGCGTTAAACCATATTACGTTTGTCGCTTTATTGCATCTTATTGGTAATTTGTACCAGAATACTGATCGCATCATACTATTTTGCACCAAAACTTGGGTTAGTTTCACTCATATTGAAGCATTACTTAGTGTTTTTATTTTAATTTATTTAAACTAAGAAATTAAGATAAACTTAACGAATTTGTTCTTTGAGTATAGATTTTCATTTATTTGAATAAATGACGCTGTATTTGCTTCAAGCTAATATGGAAGCGAAGAGGAGCACTCATACTCTTCTTTATGTTTTTGCAAAATTTGTTCTGGAGAGAATTGTGTAGGGAAAGAAGTGCAAATTTTTCTTTTTCCATTGATGATTTTTCAAAGGTCTCGATTCTGATGATGCTCTACTTTGCTGCATTTGTCGGTTGGCTTTATGTGCAGGATCAACACTCAATAAATAAAAAATTAGCACGTTTAATTTCTGTCCCTCTCTGGTAAATTCTTCTTACTACAACCATAGTTCTACAACAATCGTTTTTTGTAAGAAGAGTCCATCCGTAAATTAAAAAATATCTTTCCAAGAGATTTTGCTTTACGATAAATACGATTGTATTGTTGTCTACTACCTATTAAATTTAAATACCAAAACATTATTGCGAATTTTTATATATAGTTTTCTGTAGGTTTTTCGCTATAGCGAGAGTTTCCAGTTTTTTTGGTCCATTCAGTGTTATTGTTATGACTGTAATCTCAGCAGCTCTTATAACCATATCAGCTGGTATTTTGACTTGGGGAGAAATCAGAGCAGATTCAGAAAAATCCGACGGTTTGTTTTACTTCTCCATTTTGAAGTCTTATACCAGTTGGCATCTATGTTATCATATTATCAGTTTAGCTATATTCAACAATGTGAGTCTGGATAAGAGGGAACTGAAATGAAAAGGAAAAGTCGAAGTAAATTAGGTTTGATTCAGATATCAGTTTGAAGAAAGATGTAGAAGAATTTGCTGAGGATAACAAGAAGAAGACGCTTGACCAAGAGCTAACGGGGGATTTTTATCTACAGGTGATCAATAGTTATAGTTTTCTTAAATTTAGTCTGGTTCAGCTCTTTTATTCAAAACACATTTGTTTATCATTCTCAAAATTTATCTGTTTGAAACCAAAAAAAAGTTTTCGATTGCCAATTACAAACTCAATTTTTTTTCTTTTCAGTATATTTTTTCAAAGTTCGTTTCTTCATGTTTAATTTTTTACAGGCTATTCTTGGACTTTGTGCTTTGCAATTTGCTGTGCGACATGACTTTGTACCAGTTTGCTTGTTCTTTCTCGCTGTCTTCACTATACTGAGAAAAATTGGTGATTGTTGCTGAAATTGATTAAAACTATGAATTTTACCCATGTTTCGGTTGCAAAGAAGAAATCCATTAATTTCTTGGCACATAAATCGCTGTAGCTTAATATTCCAAATTATATCATTCTTTGATTTTCTTTCAGTGTTCCTATTGTAATACGAATAAAAATATTGTTCAATAAAAACAAGATTTTCTGATGAAGAAATTTTGACCGTAGCTATTAGATGCCTCGCTTTATATTATACTTCTTAATTTGAGGAAACAAATATTGTCCAAAGTTATTTTTTAACTAAAATAATAAAATTGCAGAAACTGTCTGATCTCTTAATTGAATAGAATAAATTTCAGGTGTGGAAATTGGTGTTCAGACTGGTCTTACAAAAAACTGTTGCGCGATTTGGAAACAGTTCCGTGAAAATGTGAAGCAATTCCTACATGTCACTATTGCAGGCCCACTAAGAGATTATTTCAAGTTCATTTTTTCAAGTGATCAAGTGGTAAATTTTTATTAATAAAAGCATATTTTTACTTAACGTATTTTTCATAGTGTATTAAGTTTCATCTTACCATACTGGCCTCATGCTACTGAAATCATATTACTGAATTTTTCAAGATTTTTGTTGTAAACTGGACGAAAATTGGCATATATTTTTGTGGCAATCGATTATTTAAAATTTAAATTAATCTCGTTGTAGATAAAGAACTCACTACGGAGAGCAGTGGATGATTTTTCAACCATTCTAGTTATGTTGCTGCTAATTTTTGGATCTCTTTTTATCACCATCTTAGTTGCTTTTCAAGTTTATAGCGAAATAGATCATCTGATTCGGCTTGGTGCCGATTTGCTGGCACAGCAACCTGATTGGATGTTAGATTATGCTCGGCGTTATACCGGGAATCAACTGGAAAAAAGCGACATTGATAACTATGTTGAGCAGGTGACATGAAATTCTTTCTACTGTAATTTTTCAGTGAATGGTATTTAATTGTATGCGATGATATTTTCCTTGCGCATTAGAAAATCATTTTAAGGGTTATCTCAAAGGACGAGAATGGTTGGCGGCTAATGTCCGCTTATTCGTTGGAACACAAGATCCGATTAAAGGCGAATTGCTTGAAAAGGAAGTGATCGAGGTTAACTTTTTTGTTCTATCTTGAAGTCTCTTAATAAATGGGAAATGGTTCACTCTGAATTCTTGAATGCATTTTATTGCAAAAAATTTCGTTAAGTAGAGAAAGTTTTTTTTGATGGATATTAACGCACTAATATCTAACACGATGTTTGTTCGGACCAATCAGCATGATATCATTATTTAACATTGACAAATAAACTCATTAATTGTGAGTAAATAAAAAAAATGAAGGAAACTAAATCTCTTCCCTTGTTTTAATTTAGCGTAGAACACAAATTAGTAGCAAAATTCTCCTCTTTTTTCTACCTTTTTGTACCTATCCCTTGTCTTTCTTGTTTAATCTTGTTTGAAATGCCTTCTGATTGGTTCGAAACATGGTTGGCTCATAGGATTTTAAAAGCACCAAGTAGTGAAATTTCAATACTTTTGATCCAAAATTTTTGATGGGTTGCAAATTTCAAATATCAGTCATAAGCAATGTTAAAACCCTTAACATATTCTATTTCATGCATTTCCACTAGCACCATTCTCACAAAAATTGAAACAAGATATGAAAAGTTAGAAGACCTTTTAGTTAATGGACAAGTTGTATAAAATGTGGGAAGATCGCAATAAAGCAATTGTTTCATCATCTAGCAGTGCTACAAAAGATTGGATGAGTTATCTGGAGGTTTTCACAAGCATACGTACACTGAGAGAGGAAGTGGTCGAACTTGTTAAAGCAAATGTTGATACGATCATGAGCGTTAGTGTTTTATAACCCTCTTCGTTTTTCTGTGAATAGTTGCTTTATAATATTCCATCGAATTGATCAAATGCCCGTATAATTAAGCTTATTTTGAACTATTTAAATTAATTGCCTTCAGACTCTAGATTGGTTGGATGATCACTCATCTAACAACCGATTTCAAATTTCCATCGCAAGATTTAGGCGATGTCTTTGTCGAAATGGTTTTGATCATCTTTACTAAACCGTTTAATGAGCTTATAAAGCCTTAATTTCTATTAGTTTGTTTTTAGGTTGCGCAGTCGGTCTGGTCCTTCACTGCAAGCAATATATCTACTTTGGGGACAATTTTATTCACATTTCTTGCAATTGTGATAAACTTTGGACTTGAAGTTTTCAATTTCTTTATCGAAATTGTAAGCTTTATAATTTTTTCATGAATTGAGTTTAAAATTTAAAACAAGAAACTATGAAAAAAGTCAGTTTACTTGTGTCGAAACCTTTTGCTGCCTTTCAAATCACTTGTTTTTAGACTGTTTTTGTGACAGCTTTATATCATCTGTTAGCAAGTAGCCAAGATATCTGGTTGCTGACAAAATGGCTCAGTGATGCATTATTTCATTCTCATGGCACAATTCGTTCTGCCCATTCATATATCATTCCAGCCATTGAAAAAGCAATAAGGTCACTTTTTACTAATTTTCATATTTAAGAAAAATCTGGTCAACGCTGATTTCTCATTTATTTATCAAATTGTCTTTCCGTTGTGTAAGAAATTGAATTTGTTTTGCTTACCGGAAATATTATTTCTTTAGCCTTTAACTGCACTAGACTAGTTTCCTTCCGATTCATTTTTTTCACTATTTCTTTTTAGTGATGTATTTGTGCTATCAGCAAAGATGTCGCTCTTCTACGGTCTGTACACCTATTTCATTCATTCTCTGTTCGATATCAACGTTGTTTTTATACCATCAATTAAGTGTTTTTTAATATTTTAATTAGTGTTTAATATGTTTAATATTAAGTGTTTAATATTAATTAATTGTTTTTTAATATTTTAATTAGCCGTCTTCCGGCTAGGACTCCATTCATATCAAGTCTTCCGAGCAGATCCTAGATTTATCCAACCATTTTGATTGAAGATCAATACACTATATATATATATTTCATGATTGCTTATTCATTGTAAAACTGCTATCTGCAATCAGATGCAAATTGAGTAGAGGTACAATTATGATGAAGCGCCATGTATTGAGTACTTGCACTTTTTTAGTGTTAGCAGCTGTTTTCGCATCAATTCCAGTCATGACGCCCTGCGCTGTCTGCATCTTCGGTTTCCTGGAACTTTATTTCGCTGAACATGAAACTGCTGCAGCTATCATTTTTGCGTTAGCTAGTTTGGCACCGAAAATATTCGCTGATACTGCATTTTATAATGAACTAAGGTGAGATACCATAGTATGTTCATAATTTAAGAGATGCATATCTTTTAATTATGAATATTAAAACGGTCGAAACAAGCTCCCAAGCACTAGTTTTTATTATAATTTCATTCTTCTAGTTAGTAAATCGTTCACTAAACATATTTGTGGTTTTATATTATGATATGTAAATAAGTCGAACTTTTAAATACTGCCTTATAAATAGAACTATTAAATACTTTTAATAGTAACGTTTCATTTCCAATTGGAATAAAATTTTTCTCATAGTTGTTGTAAAGTTATTGTATGAAAATAAAGACGAAGACGAAGTAGTGTAAGTTGGCAGGGAGGTTTTGAGCATTGTTGATACTAGACAGTTAAGTGTTCGGTTTCTCTGCGGACATTGTGGTTTGGCAGAGTTTTCGAGAAGCGCGATGATGATACATATTCACCATCTTTCGGCTGAAGCCCTTTGTGATGCAGAATGTAGTCTTGTATGAGCGCATTGGAAGAATATCAATACACAGTAATTAAATAACTGTGGCATAACTCTTCAGCAAGAAAATGATTAAATTACGTATTTTATTTACATTATTTACTATATCCGTTTATTGTACTCGTGCCAATGTGTTTTTTTCACATTGCACATTTTTCCATTTTTGAAGTTTTAAATTATTTAAATTTTATCTACAGAGGAAGCCATCCGTATGTTACTGGTCTCGCAATCATCGGTGGAATGTATTGGCTAGGATTGCAGGGCGCTATTATCGGCCCAATTCTGCTTTGCTCGATAGTCGTTCTTCTGAATGTTTACACGAAATTCGCTTATGCATAAGGTGCACATATTTTGCAAATTATTGAGTTTAAGTTCTTGAGTTCAGAATTTGTTTAGTTTAGTGTAGCTTTACCTCGTTTCTGTGTTGGGGAAGATGAACTAACTTTCACTATCTGGAATTATCAGTGACTTTAGAACAATGTTTTGTGAAGATCTCATGTTTTATTGGGAAGTAGTTTATCATTTCAGAGATGTTAGAACGAATTATTATCGTTTCTAGTACATTGCAGTGATGTTTCTTTTATTAAATTTAACCCACGCTGCTGACTTCGGAACAGTTCCTTTCATTGCTGTGTCATTCTTTTAAACTAGTTTGTACATAACACAATCTTCGGTTATTTAATCGCAGGTATTAAAATTTAGTTATTTCTTAAATTTAAGCTGTACATTTAAATTTAAATTGCATTTGTATAAACTTAAATTTGTATACATTACCAGTGATGGTTTTTGTTTCTGACAGTGCGATAATTAATCTGGATGTGAAAAAATCATTTTTGTCAGGAAACATTTTGCTAGAATCGTAAGGTAATATTGTCGTCGCTCTAGTTCAACAAAATTGAATCGGAAAATTAATTTATAATGATTGATGCCTAGACAGCTGAAAGTAAGAACTTCAGTTATCCAATGGCCTTTTTGAGTCGCCTAGAAATATTGTCAAACATTGCATCATAAAATTCAATTTTTAGATAACTGAACTTTTTGGTTCCTTTTAACGCGACATTTTGGTGATATCGCATCCCTCAAACAATATGCCGTGTTCAAATTTCTTTTGCTTTAAAAATTCTGTACTTTATACTTCAAGCTTTCAACAATCACTTCTAACCTAATAAAAACATTTTCTTTTAAAAATAATCAAAATGATAAAGACCGAGGATTATAGCTTTCTGGATTGACCATTACTATGGCAATATCTAGTCTTCAGAAAATAGTAACTGTTGATTGCTTGCTTTTCTGAATTTCTTATAAATTGTAAATTTATATAATTTTGATAAAATTATTAAATAAATTTGCATATTCGTATGAAAAGTTGCATCCGCTACATATTTGATTCTACTAAGCTTCATAAAAAAATTATTGAAGCACAACCCTGGAAATGGAAAAGTAAACATCTTTTGTTAATTTAGATTTAAAAAAAAAGCTTTTAACAAGAGACTTGCTGTTCCATTAACTAGGCATTGTATTTTCACTAATAGGGCATGAAATTTAGACCTGTGTTGTTTTTCAATATTCGCATTCCACGTAGAATATATATTTATATTCACCATGATAAAGTTACTTCTAATAGAACCACAGTTTTATGGGCGTGATATATTCTCCGGTTGTTCAATATCAATGGTGTTATAGTCTATGCAGTAATGAGTTGTTTGTGTGTAAAATATGCTCTAAATAATGTGAGTAATGATGTTTAACATTTAATAATTAATAGTATTATTGATCTTAACAAAATAGTATCGCAATGAGAATAGTACAAAGTGGAAAAATTGCTTTTCTGCGGTTTTTATATTTGATTGAAGTTTTATTAGTTAACAACTAACATAGAATTTATTTTCGGAGATGATATGACAGAATTGAATGATTTGTGAGAGAGACTGATCTGTGATATAGGCGTTGAAGGCTGTGTAATTTGAACTCATGCAAGTACGGCGAGCGAGCTTCTCATTCCTGATCAATGTATCAGTTGTGGTAGTAGTGATAAGTACATGGTAATGAACGAAGAGTGGATATATGTGTGCACGTATGTGTGTGTGTGTGTTCTTGAGTGATGTTGTGTCATATCCTAACTTTGATATTATTTTTCTCTCTCAACATTCTCGCAGAAACGGTGATGTGTCTTAAAATTTAACGGATGGTGGTTACTGTAGCAGTGAAGCGGTAATATGAGCATCCGAATAGCATGTGCTGTGATTGACCTTTAACCTTCTTCTAGAATACCAGCAATTGCAAAGAATAAGTGGTGAGGTTAATCGATTATGACAAACTGATGTTTTAGTAATAGCGACGACTGGTGTTGTCACTTGAATGTCATTTGTTATCTTGAACCTCACGGTAGCTAATGACGACTGGTGTTGTCACTGACTTGCTGAAATGGCGGAATTTATTTTTATCGACCTAAGTAGAAAGTTTTTAGGTAACTTCTGCAACTATATGGCTTAACCATCGTATTTATGCTGCTGTTCATCTCATCAGATTGCAGATCTCCCTCCCCATTGTTATCATTTGAATCTATGTCAAAGACCATTTTCTCAGTTTGTTATTATAGCATGTGATAATGTGTATCTCAGTTCAATGTCACTTCCGACCAATTAATATTTCTTTGTTTATTAATGGTTTTTCATTAGAATAGGAGTAATTTTTTAGAACGAAAGAGATATAAAATAGAATTTAGCTGCCTTCTGGACAGTCATTTTTATCAAAATAGTGAATAGGAATTGGTGGTCGTTCTTTAGTATAATCGAAGTAGAGAGTGGCAAGAGCAGTGCAGTGATTGTGCCCTTACTGCAGCATATTTATCGAATTCAGTGAGAAAGTGTTTATTTCTTGGGTGAATATAGTTATCGATTTTTGCTTTCAGTCACAATTCTTTCTGGATAAATCATCCACTATCTCTGATTACTTTAATTTCAATGGGATGAGAATTGATGAAGTATACACTTTAGGATACATCAGTTCAAGTTTCTTTTTTCTTTTTCAACTTATATGGAATAACTCAATCATCAAAAGAATGACCACTACATGTTTGTATTGTTTGAGTAATTGTTTGCTTTGCGTAATTGCCAATTTGTTCCGTGAAGTACCAATCATAATATTTAGGGCGAAATTTAATATAGTTTGATTTTAATCTAATTTTTGTAGACTTTATAATGACCTATACGGAAGCGGATATTCCACTGCAAGCTCCGCGATTATTGCAACTCTCCGCCAATGTTGTTGCTGCACATTCCAGTACACTTTTGGCACATGCCAAATCTAATACAAATGAATACAGCAACCATTGTCATTCACAACAACGACATTATCAACGAGAGCAACGAAATATTAGCAATGATGCAGCTGCCATATTTCAACTTCCTTTGCCAGCAAGTACCGCTGTTTTTGATTCATTGCGAGAACAGTGGATTAAAACGGTATGTATTTGATTTGTTACTATGTGTGCTGTGTGTTAAAAGATTTGGTTTGTTATTTCTCGTTCAAGTATTCAATTTGATGAACTAACTTTCAAAATTAGATCTTGAATTCAGTTTAACATAATATTAATAGCACCATCACAGGGAGTTTTTTGTTGCACGAATTAATAATATTTCCCTTTCTAAATGTAATTCATTCTGTGTACTATTCTGCCGTTTTTTTTTAGGGTGTAACGCCGACTGCCGCTTTAGAACAATTCACGGAAGCAACACATTTGCCTTTGGATAGTTTACCATTATCACGGGCCCATCTGACGGATCGTCTATTGGCCAATTTAGTGGCAGCACACCGTGAACGTTTAACGTCGCTCGATATATCTGATACACAGGTTGAATTATCTATATTTCGCTTTGTTAATTTTATCAAAACATTAAATATACATAATGAAATGATAGCATAAAAAAGAAACAAGGATAACGCTGAACTATTTTTGAGATAGGTTGGAAAAAAGAAATATATAGCTCCTTTAGATTAAGGAGAACAGGTGATTATTGAGACTGGGACCAACAATTCAAAACTGCCCTTTACAGTGTAATAATTGTTAACGAACGTCTTTCATTTGGTTACTGGTAATCTTATTTATTGATTAAGTAATTGAAATGAATTGTGTTTCAGGGAATTGTTGGTCATGAATTTAATAGGGTATTGGAAGAAAAGTCGGTGCACTTAGACCAACTTACATCACTGTCAATGACTTCATTTGAAATCCTTCGAATACCGATGATTATTGTCCCTCCTCGTAAAACTGGTGTTAATTATTCGACAAGTGGTTCCTGCGGCACTTTACCAATACTTTCTGAAGAAGATCTTGTCGGTTCTAGTATTGATATTAATATCGATCATTATATGGATACTTCGGATAGTAATCCAACATCCACTTCACAGTAGATTTTATTTCATCTTTGCAGTAATGTTTTTGGTAATCGCCGTTTTATTTCAATATCACTGGATTAAATTTCATTCCTCTGTATAATAGAAGCAGAGGAATAATGGAATATTTTTTTAAAATGATTTTCCCTAAAATGATATTCCTATATTAAACATCTTAAATATTTTAAGTTGTCGATCTACTTCCGAAAATAGCGAATTAAAGGAAGCACCTACACCTGGTCCTATCATGCAAATACCAACGTTCACGTTACGCTGTCCAAATATTCGTTCGCTGACTCTTCATCGGGTTTGTGTTTATATTTTTTTTAAGTTTGAAGATGCACGGTCTGTGATTTTCTAAATTTTAAAGAACTTTATTTCACGAAAGTTACTTATTTACGTCATCTGTAGTAGCTATTGTGGTTAATTCGTTACCAAGCAGAGATATTTGATCGTTATTTCTTAAGGAACATATCTCTTCATTGAAAAAATGAGTTGGCTTCGTAGTTTGTCATAGGAATATCTCATACAGTTTTAAATATCTTTTTTTGCTCAATTAAAACTAACATCTTCAGAAACGCAGCCAGTGTGAAAATGATGAATCAGTAAATGAATTTCTGAATCGTGTTTTATCACCGTTGAAAAAGTTGGAACGTTTGGATCTTTCCCATTGGCAACGAGTCGATGATTTACATTGTTTGCATCTTCATTCACTTTCAACACTTATTCTTTATGATGTACCGGATCTTTATCGTTCTATGGATACTATTGTACAAATTACTACTCTTAAGTAAGTTTTCGAACGTAGCATTCCACACAACATCGTTGATAATATCATTAGCTCTAGTAGATTTTTTTTCTTTCACAGAGTCTTTGATTAATGGCCATAATCATTATGTATTGATGTTAAATCGTATATATATTAGATATTACCTTGCGAACTTTCGAGTAATTGTGCGTCTGATTTCTGAAAGACCAGAATGCTAGCTGTCAGTTCTTCTCAATTAAGTAAGATTTCCATCAGTTGAGTTTGCAATTGCTTTGAAGTTGTTTACCTTAATATTCTGCAGATTTATTATTGCAGTAACGGATACATTACGTAGGATTTTTTCTTTCAGATTTTTAGATTTATCGCAAAGTACAAAAGAAACGGGTACATATCCGCGTCCAGTAACAGCACTTCACAGAATTGTTACGTGTTTAAGGTCACTGACTCATTTGGACATTTCATCAACCAATCTTGCTTCACAGCCGTCTACTTATGATCGCCCCGTAAAGGGGTAAGACGCTCATTCTATGACCAGAAAATGTAAAGTAAAAGTTTCATTTTTTATGAAATATATAATTTTTTTATTCATCTTGGAAACTTCAAAAAATTACGGACTGTTGTTTATTTGCAGAGCAACGTCTGTCAGGTCGGATATCTATGGTCTACGTTGTTTAGGAGCACCTCTAGAATATTTGGGCTTGTTTAACTGTGACAGCGCTTCTCATTTTGCTGAAATACCGGCAAAGAATGTGAGTTTTTTTTTAGCAAAATTATTTTCAGAATGTATAAATAAATCATTATCATCCAATGTACTTAGTTCATCAAATAGTTTATTCGTTGTATGTTCCTTAGCATAGCTTATTGTTAGATGATCGCACTTATTACTTTTGATTATCTACAAATTATTTGCCTAAGGATTGTTTTATATTGGAATCACATCTGAATGCTTCAGATTGCTGGTGACAAAGACGAAAAACAAATTTTACTTGCTCTTCGAATGTATAGTCAACGAGCTGGTTTACTGCAAGCAGTTTTAAATGAAAGCTATCAACTTTATAGATTTGGACATAACTTAGTAGGTATTTCATTTATTTTAGGTTTGGAAAGATTTTTAGACTCTTAGGATTTGAAAGGCGAAGTAAGCAAAAAGACATTGGAACATCATTATTTTCTCTCTTAAAAAGAATCCAAAGGAAAAATAAATGGGAAGGAGGATTATTTTATTCGGAATTTTGTTTCTTATGTTTCTGTTTGAGATGTGAAAAACATATATCCTCTTTTGTCAGAGTCGGCACACCGAAGCCCTGCATCTTGTTTTGGGTGCTATGCAACGCCATCTGGAGGACAGCACACTGCAGATTGCTGGATCAGCCTCACTATTTTATATTATTCGCAAAGTAAGTATGAATCGTGATACAAAACGAATGGTTGTCACCGCACTTTTGGATGGAATGGATGCACATATGGAAGAACAGGTAATGTTTTATAGTACTTGCAAATTTTGATTGGGTAATTTGGTGAATCGGAATTTATCATTTTTCATTAAATATTTATCATTAAATAGAATTCTTTTTCCAGGTGATGGTTCGGAATTGTTGTTTATCACTTTGCCAATTCGAAATACCGCTGGAAATCCTTTTCGATTATGGTCGTGTAGCGCGTTTGCTTGTTGCTGTTTTGCAGCATCACAATAGTGATCATTTAACTCAGCGTATTGTAGTTTTTTTATTAAATTCAATGGCATGCCATGTGGAAGGCGAACAGAAAGTTCAAGTTGGCAACATTGGTGCTATTGAAGTGAGCATTTCTGAAACTTTTTTTTGTTTTCGTTATGTTACAATTTCTTGACATTACTCTAAATTTTTGCAATTTAATTCTCCGTGATACTTTCTTCGTAGATTTTTTCATTAATAATCGCTGAAGAAAGTTCGTAGATTTACTCTTTGATACATGCAGATTATTCTGGAACAAATTCGCAGAAAGCATGCAGCCAGCATTTGTGATGATGTTATGGAAGTGGGGTGGAGTTTTCTGTGGAATATAACCGGTTATTTTTTATTTCTATGTAATACTAAACAAATTTAAAATTTTAACAACATAAGAATTAATTACGATAATTGATGAATTTTTGCGCATTAATCACTTCACTTACTAATTGAGGGAATCTAAAGTACAATTTTTTTCTAACCACATGTGAACACTTGACTCGTCCATTAAGAAGAAATATGGATACAGTACTAATAACACTACAATTGTTTTGTTTGTTTAAGATATCGTTGCCTGAGTTAAAAGATAACGAACTTTAATTATTAATAGCATTATTTCACAGATGAAACACCAGTAAACTGCGAGCGCTTCCTCAATGCTGATGGTCTTCGTTTATTTCACCAGTGTTATCAGCAATTTCAAAATGAAACAGAACTTGTTCGTAATATGATGGGTTTAATCGGTAATATTGCTGAAGTAGAACAACTTCGTGCACAGCTTATGCTTGATGATTATATCAATATTTTCTGGTAAGAACAGAAATATTTAACTGTAATGATCCTGAATTACGTGATAAATTTATATCATACTAGTAGTATTTTCCTCTATTTATTTTTACTGATATTTATTAGTAACGTATATTGTTTAGTTAATGCAATTCTACATTAAATATTTCTCAAATTCATCATCTTTAGTGCTCTATTGACAATGTTAGTTGATGGCATTGAGATTAGTTACAACAGTGCAGGAGTACTTGCACATATGGTTAGTGATGGAGAAGCGGCGTGGTCAAAAGTGAGTGTATCACGTGCATTTGTTATGGATAAAATTATCAGGGTATGATTACTCACTTTGTCTTCATAAACATTGAGTTAGATACTGCTGGCGATCATTCTAATTTAAACGAGTTAATATCATGAAATCGATTAGGAAGTAATTTGTATGTCATATATAAAACATGTATCTTTTATATGCATAGTATTTATAATTGCAAGGACTCTGAAAGTAATTCAAATACTAGGAAGTTCTGATCTAATTCGTTAGGAATGAATGCTTTTTAGGCTACTAATACCTGGGATTTGGAAGCAAAGAGATTCATAAATTACCGGTCATTTAAGCCAATTTTGAGGCTCATACCGATGTTCGATGCTCCAGCAAGCCAACATTGGGCAATTTGGGCACTTGCCAATCTAACATCTACTGATAGTATGTTTTGCTATGCTTTTAATTCATATACGTAAGGTTTCACGTAGCAATGATAACTGCTGAAAAAGTTACTGAAGAACAGGCTGGGTTTCATCTAAAAAGCTCGTAACTATTTGTTGCCACTTACTATTATCATATTGTTATATCGCCAGTCGCGGTTTTTCGTTTTCTTATTTCTTTGCTAATTTATTCCATTGCGATATATTTATGTTTTGCCGTCAAATCAATAGTTGTGCAAAATTTTGATTGTTTTTGTAGGGGATAAATATTGTGCTTATGTTCTTCACGAAGGCGGTATCCCTTTGCTGCAGCAGGTCGCCGGTGATGAACGGTCTTCGGACAAAATGCGGAGTTTGGCCACCATTGTTCTCAAAAATATTACCGAATGGTTAGTTCATATTTAAAAAAAATTTATGATTATACATATCATTCTTTTTCACTCCTCTGTCATAATTTATTAATGCTTAATATATTCCAAAGAATGTTAAAAAAATTATTAGCAATTCATTATTGATAAATACAAATCTATATAACTCTATTTCTTTTTCCTTTAATCGCTCTTAACTGATTTAGTTTAAGCTGCCAGATGACTATTACTAACTATGGAAAGTTCAGTTGTGCAAATTTTTTTGAGGAGGAGTGAATTGTTGACCGGAATAGAAAAATTTAGTATCCTTTTTTACTTTTCCCTTGTTTTTTAAAATTGGATAATTCAAAATTAACAAAAAATAAAACAGATTGAAATCGATGGACATTTTAGGGAACGCTCAAAGTACACACCGCCACCGAGCATGTTGTCATCATAATTTACATTTATTTGGAAAGTGTCTAATTTTGAAGTATATGACTGTATCTCTATGATAGTCACTATGATCTATTTACAGTGCAAAAGTTTACCAAGAAATTCTTCAATTAGCACTTAGAGTTAAAGTTGTATTTATATATCATTCTTTGTCTTTTTGATAATTCACAGTCATAGTTTCATATAGCACACTATATTCTTATAAATATGGAGTACGAGATTCATTATTAGACTGTCCAATTCTCTGCATAAGTTACATGTCCGATTCTTTGTGTAAGTTACATGTATTTTAGTTTTTGTAAAACTATTGTCATCGAAACAATTGTGTTTTTCACTTTTAAAATTTTAAGATACGAAAAAAGTTAGGTTGGAGTTTCGAACAGCTTTATTATGATTTTCATGGATTTTATAAGCTAGTGCTTTCCGAACATGAAACGAGGAAGTTGAAAGGGTAGTAAAGAGAATGTGGCTGGGCTACCGACGGTCTCTATATTTTAACCTAATTTGTGCATAACTTTAGAAAGGATGTCGAACAAAAGCGTTTTTTTCTAGGTTTATGCTTTTGTTAGTATTTTAGTTTGAAAAATCTACTCGAAATGTAGATTCCAGGTGTACCTCTCTCTCTCTCTCTCTTTCGTATTTTCTCGTATGCATCGACTTCAACATATTTAATATGCTTGGTGATACGAAAAATTTCTTCAGATATCTTAAAATGTACTTTTCACCATATAGCAAAATTAACTGTCATCTGTGCAGGTCTTATATCCTTTTTTCTTGAACACATTTGATACCATCCTTCGAGGAATGAATGATGCATGGCAAGTACAATCGATCAGAGAGCATTAAAATTTTGAAATGATCAATATATATGCAAATAAGAGTATAAGAAGTCAAAAGTCTAATTCTTTTCTCTGTTCTATTTTATTGACGAGGGATGGTAAATGCTGATTTTTGTCTTTGATTTGTCCTGTTGACAGGTATTGTGTATCTTGGGTACTGTTCAATCATTGTGATTCTTGTAGAACTGTATATCCAAAATTTAAAATTTTATTTTTTTGTAAAAAGTTACCTTGAAAGAAAAAAGTGGCGCTACTGTTCATTTGTATATAAATTGATCACTTTAAGTGTATTTTCAATATCTTGAAATTTTTTATTTGCTTCTGTCTTATTAAAAATAATAACTGGTATGTAATCAGCTGTATTTGTGTAGATGATTGCTTACCAAATAAAATATTATTCATAAAATGAAAAGATTGAACATTTTTTCGATTTGCCATCAAATATTTGCCTCAAACATTATTACCTAAAAATTTTCTTAAACTTAATTTTTCTCACAATTTTAAAGCAGTATGAGAAGTCTAAGCTTTGCTGCCAATGCTAACCGGATAATAATTTAGATCAAAGACTTACAGACACAATCGTGATCGTGTTAGTATTTCTTATATGTATTCTAACGCCTTACTGTTCAACATCCTGTAAATAACATGAACTTTTTGAGGGATAGGAAATTTAAACGAGAACTAACTAAATAACCCTAAAGCAAAGGAATTTTGAAGTCAGGGGAATCTCTTTTTAACTCGGTGCAACTGATGTTACTGTTACTGGTGAAAGTATCGCATCATATGATTGTGTACCACATTTAAGTCTCAAGTCTATAGTTTATTTCAGCTTTGTGAAAGTACATATCGCGAACTCGGTGAAACGTTTTTCTTCACAAGTTTGCAATTTTTATATTGCTGAACTTTGTAATTTTATATTGTAATTTTGCATTGCTAAAGTTTATTGAAGGTAAGAATGAGATTTTAACTTTTTTTCTAGATTTTAGAAGATCGAAGTGTTTATTAACAGCAAATAGTGCAAGTTGAGATAGTATATTTGGCTTGCAGCTGCATCTTTGTCATGCATGTTCGTAATTGAATGCAAATTCTATTGATTACATAACTCATGCTGCACTGAATAGATTCAAACCTGGAAACTTTTTAAATTTTACTTAATTTTATCGTTATCATATATTTAGGTCATGGTATCGCAAGTTGTTATCTACTCCTTACATGTCGCTCCACTGATTGCTATTTGGGTTGCTTTGCTGTATGATTGGTTACCGTACACGCATAATTTTACGCTCAAGTATTATCAATTTATCCTTTATCTTCCTGTTTATGCCATTTTTTTAATTGGCATTTATGCTATATGTAATGTGATATATGGTGTAGCAACATTCAATGATTGTCCTGAGGCACGAGAGGAGCTGAAAAAGGAAATTGATGATGCAAAAGCGGATTTGAGGAGAAGGAATGTGATTTCTTAAATAAATTTGAATCATTTCACTGATGATGAATAAGCTAATGAAATTGTCTACGTTAGAAATAATATAATTGCAAATTATATCAAATTGTTTAATGTGAAAATTTCATTTCTTAATTTTTGCCGAATTTGGTTTCAAATTTTATTTCCATTTATGCTTTAATATTGTTTATGTTTATGCATTGCTTTAAGCATTGAGAGCTTTATGCTTTGAGATCCAAAATATACATCTTTTAATTTTCTTTTCATCCAGAGTTAACATTCTTATTCTTCCGTTGCTCTAAATTCTTTTTGAAGTTAATATTATCTTTTATTTAAACTATAGTTCAAGATAACGAATTATACTAAACACTTGGCTCTGTTAATAAGTTGATTAAAAAAGTTTGCTTGTTTCTAAAGGAAGTCTTTGCTATACACATTCAACTATGCGCATATTTAATTTCTCTTATTTATTTCGAATGACTCATTGCTCTATATGTTGTATAAATATCGCTCATGTCTTTATGTTGAATGAATAATAGAGGATTTAAAATCCAACAAATATCATTGTTAATAATTATACATATCGCTGCATTCAGCATTAATTAATTTAATTTTTGCTATCTTTTCTTTATTTTAAACTTTGTCGTTCTTTTTAAACAACTTGTTGAATTTTTATATGATAACTATATATGATAACTATGATACATCGATTAATAAGAATTGTCAACAAGTAATTGTTATTAATAAACACTTCTTAATTTCAAATTGTATGTATTGAATTATTTCCGATGAAATACTTCACATTTTTATGTATTTCAAATATATTCGAATCATTTAAATTCTGAATAGGAAAAAGTTTGCCGTAAAAAAATGTTCGATAATGAAAATTTTTTGCAAGCAATTTTATGTAAAAGACTGGAAGGAATGATTTGTAGGTTAATATGAAGGACAAAGGGAAAAATAATTATGATAACAATAATATTAATTTTCCAAAGTTTATAATATTAGCTTTTTATATTAACTTTTGAGAACTTCATGAATGAAATTAACATGAAATTTATATCAAATCAGTTTATAATATAGCTGGCTTATCTTTATGATAAGAAATATTAGTGTAAATACTTTATATAATTAACAAAACAAATTAAACTAATTTATTAGTCATACTGAAATTGGCACAATCTATAATTTTTGTACTGAAAAGTTTTATATTAAAAGAAAGAAATAGTAAAAAGAAAGGTAACACTTGGCGCAAAATTAAAAAGGAACATTAGAAAATAAAGCTATAAATGGAAAATTTACGTTGTTTTTTCGATTTATCATTTTTATCATTTGAAATAATATAAATATATTATTATAGTATATTTAATTAAATTCATTCAGGTATACTATACTATACTATACTATACTATACATATATATATAAATATAACAAGCAAAGAAGATACAATCAATAAAATTAGGACACCCGTCTAATTCAGTTTTGCGCATTTATACCAACCAGTGACAAGAAATTAATTGATCAAAAATTATCGAAAACGATTGATCAAAAAATTATCAAAAAATTGATTGATTAAAAGCTATTGAATAATGCAATCGATTGGGGGAGAAAAGTATTTCATCGTTGAATAAATGTTTTATTTCAAAAAAAGCGATTCTTAATTTTTGCAAATTTCAATTTTTCTTTTTTGAAAAAGTATTTTGAATTAATTTTTGAAATACATATAATAAATATGGAAAGCAATAGATTAACATTTTATATTAAATTAGTTTATGATATGATTGGCTTATCTTTTAAGTGATAAGAAGAAATACAAGTAAATATTTCAGTGAGATAAAAATTTTTGATGAAATTTTCAATACTAATCATTTTACTACTTTTTTTCATCATTTCGATTTTTCATATTTTATCATTTTTTTTAATTCTTAAAAATATTATTGCTATAATAATAAATAAGATAACATTTAATA
The DNA here is from genome assembly GCA_916381525.1 of Cercopithifilaria johnstoni. Lineage (NCBI taxonomy): Eukaryota > Metazoa > Nematoda > Chromadorea > Rhabditida > Onchocercidae > Cercopithifilaria > Cercopithifilaria johnstoni. Next base: position 120,827 of record CAKAEH010001980.1, read on the forward strand.
TCACACTGATAATACCACTTATAATATAGAAGGGTGAAAATTGAATGCAAGGATTAGGGCATTGGGGTAAATTATCGATAATATGTAATTGTGGTGTGAATACATCTAAGGTATTTGATTCTAGGATAGATCGGGTACGACGTATTTCATTTTGCTCATGTTCACCATGTTCATGATTATGTACATGATTATGTACTAATTCTGGACAATTTGGTGGTGTTAATCCAATACAACCTGCGTCAAGTTTAAGACATAAAGTTATCTGAAATTTCAAATAGAGCTTATTACTATTATTGTTATTATTATTTGTTATTATTATTATTAATTATTGTTATTATTAGTATTATTATTTAAAATATAATAGTTATCTTTGATTATAAGTGACTTTCGTCAGACAGTGCATTTTGTTCAGAATATTAAGCGAAAGATTTTAGGCGGAAAAAATGAAAAGAAATATGAAAAGTGAAGAATGGTTGTTCTAGTCTTGAAGTTGTTGTTATATTTTAATAATCTGATTAATAGTTCATAAATTTTCGTTTCTCTTCTTAACATTTTAATCATTTGATGAACCTACCTGACACTGAAATTGTAATACAGGCCTATCGGCATATTTGAAAACATGATACGGCTTTGTTGCAAGTCTCAATGTTTCATCATAATCTGGGGTCATCAGTAGAACGGTATCCACTCCACATCTATAACAAAAAATTTCAATTTTTAATTGCAATTAAAAAAAGTGATAACATTATGATAAATCAATTAGCAGTATGTCTATCTTATTTGTTACTGTATTTTTCTTAATTATTTTGTTGTTGCTATCGTTTTCGTCTTTTAATTTCATTTTATTAACACTTGAAATATGTTACTGACAAAAATGAATTATCATACCCTGCATCATCCAGAATATCTACACGATCACCAAAACCATTATCAACATAGCATGAATGTACAAGCATTCCAAATGTATCAGCCTGATCATGACATTCCCAACGATGATAAACATGTTCGCCAAGTTGTGCATATTCAACAATTGGTCCATTCTGTGATCCGCGCCTGAGGGTATATTCACATCGCGGCATTTCATACATCTTTTCACGAAATTGTGTTGTGATCATGCTAAAAATTTGCCAAAGTATGTTTGAAACTGCGAGTTATTCATTTTTTCACAAATTTATACAATATCACAGCGAGCGCAAATGTCTCATATGGTCAAAAGATCTATTATATTACCATCTTTCATAATATATATTGTAGCTATTTCTTCACATATTTAATTCTTTTTTTAAAGCACTTAACTTCCATTATAAATATAGAAAACAACATTTTTTTACCGCATTGGCGTGTTCATCATAATATCAAATGTACCGAAATTAATAGCGCAATGATACATAACCCATAAGGATATTTTAACATTCCAAACATACCTGACCTCCATTGCTGCTGATACGGACTTATCAGCTTCCATATAAAAACATTGCACCTTTACCATTTGATCAACTTTAGTCATAAATCTGAAATATGATCATTTTTTAAATTTGAAAAATATTACAATAAGTTTTGAAATAATTGATGATAGCAGATAATTAATGAAAGACTACTAAACTATTACCATTAAAGCAACGAATAAAATTATCAAAATTACTTACAGCGCATGAAACATGAAGACAACTGTCATCTCAACAAAAATACCCCGCGGATTCAACTGAAAATATCAATGTAAACTAAATAAAGCGAGTGAGAGAAAAAAAAAGGAAAAATGAAATATGAAGCATTTTGATAAAATGATTTTAAATTATAAAAGATATGTATAAGAATTAGAAAATTAGGGAATATTTCATTTCAAATTAATTTCATAATTTCCTGAAAAGACAATGTTCACAAATTAATAAACAATTAAATTAGAAAAGTTATATGAAAATTTTAACTTACTGAGCGATATCGATGTATATTGCATTCGGTGAATGGAATAGTAATACCAATACTTCGAGCATCTGGAAATTCCTCGGGACCTGCTCGACATTCCTTTTTATGAAAATGATCCATAATGAAGACATATCCATCAAATGGATTCTTTGTTGATGCTCGTACTCCAATTCGATCCGGACCACAGATTATATCAGGTGTACCAGGTCCTATTCATCGCACTCATTTAGGCCAATAAATTAATTCTTATCAAGATATGTTAGATTTAGCGCAATTATGTATATTTCATTTAAATATATTGGATATCGAGAAATAGATTATATTATTCATATTCTAACTAATTCGTAGCTGTCATATACAGGCTTTCCCAAAATACGATAAATCCTTCTGAAGATTATTATTCATTTAAAAAGAAGTGCTTAAAATATTTTCAGAACATAAAAATAAATTTCGAAGAATAATTATTTGGATCATGATGCCTCGAAATAAAATTAGTGAATTTCAAAATAATTCGAAACTTCAAAAGCAAATTACAAACATACTAAATTCTGTCTTACACATATCCCAAGTAAGTGAATCTGCAAGAGTTTTGCTCAATTCATCGAATGATTCAACTGTAAGCACTCGTGCTGGATTTCCAGCTATCTGAAATTTCCGACAAAAATAAATCTTCGCATTCAATTTCATCATTTAATAATTAAATAATTAAAATGATGCGCAAAATTAGGATGGACTTTTGCAAGGAAATGATATGCACATACAATTGTTTAATCATTAATTAAAGTCCATCAGTAATTAATTACCTGATGTAACTGATGTACATTAACTAAATTCGTAACACCAATTGCATAAATCATCACATGAGCATTTCTTAATTGCTGTGCACTCTCGGCAACATTATCCTGAGACTGACCATCGGTTACTACTACTGCTACCTTTGGAATACCACCTCCTCGCGCATCCTCAAAATCGATCATAACATAAATTAATCAAAATAATGCTTTGTTGCAATATCTCTCGGGAAATATTCGAAAATTTATTATTATTAAACACTTCTATAATTATATAATACTAATGAATAAGAAAACTGATAATTATTATTATCATATGATAATCTTTAAAAATCCTAAACTTTAATCTATTTTCAAAAGACTTTTGATACCTGAAAACCACGTTCCAAGGTAAATTTAAGCGCAGCTCCCGTATTTGTTGCACCGGACAGATATTTAATCCGATGAATAGCCCATTCCATCTAAATAATTGTTTATTTTGAAAAATGCACAAAAATACTCAAACTAATTTTACATGGCTTTCTTTTGTGAAAGCCTAGATAGTGCCTAAAATAATATTATCTAATTTCATAAATATATCCAAAAAGCTCCCAATTAGGAAATTTTATCTAATAACATCTTATTACCGTATCTATTAATTGTAAAAGTACAACGAAATAAATTTAAGAAAATATATATACATCAATTAAACATGCAAAAGTTATTCAAAATCATTTATAATCTTAACGGTGGATAATTAACAGTTATTATCAATTAGAAAACTGATAATATTACAATAATATCACACGTACATTGATGATTGGAAGTTAAGCTATTACTATTGGAAGTTAGATTGAATTAAATGAGTGAGTTTTGGGTGACCTCAGTAGATTGACCTCTGGCATTCTTCATCATAATTCCAGCAATAACTTCATTTCTTTATAATAAATGCTTTTGACTTTCAACACAAAAAAAGAAATCGCTTTCTTATTTCAATTAATTGACTTAATTAAACTTTTCTAAATTCTATTAAAATTGGCAAAATTTCTCTATTCGATGGTATAAAGAAATAATAGTAAAATTACAGCAATGACAATTTTCTTCAACTTTAAAAATTTAAATATTTTTGAAAAGTTTATTGTCCCTTTTGTTAGATATTTATTTATTAACTATCCTTCAATTAATCAATTAATCAATTAATCAATTTATCCTTCAACTTTAGCATTCTTAACTGTTCTTCAACTAATCAATTTAGTATCCTTCAACTTGAGTATCCTTAACTATCCTTCAACTAATCAATTTAGTATCCTTCAACTTAAAGAAATTAGAGAATGAAATATGATGATACATGAAATATCGAATAATAGTAATAGTAAAGAAATAGAGGATGCTAAAAGCCCTTGCAATAAGAAAAGAGATTTATTGAACTTCTTGAATTTACTCACTTGAATTATGATAATATTTTTTTATGAAGTAAAAAATAAAATTAATGATTGATCTATGTTATGATTAAATGATAATCAATGACAATCATTGATAACATCAATCATCATTGGTAAATGATAACTGGTAATAAAAGAATGATAGATAATTTTTGCGCTCTCAAATAACTTCATCTTCATTCTGTCCAATTCATTTCATTTCTCATATTTATCATTTCGCAATTTATAAAACAGTAATCGTTAAAAAATGAAAATATCAAAAAATATTACATTCATAATTTTTTTTTGCACTATGTCATCAAAAAGAACGGAACCAACCAGCCAAAAGGAAAGATTGTTGACAGATACATACATAACTTTAATTAAACAATTTAAAAACTTTTTTTTTTTGCGCTTTTGAAGAATTTTTCTTTTTCTGACAATTTTATCATTTCTAATGAAAAGGAAGAAGAAGAGAAATTAGGTCGAATTTTTCTTAAATGATAAAATTTTTATCAGTTAAATATTTAATTCAATGATTTGAATATAAAAAAAAATGAAATGAAATATTATCAGTTCTTCAAAATAAAAAAAAATGCAATTATAATTAATTTTAAACTAAAATATTTAGTTAATTAATTAAACAAAAAGTACTATCACTAAATTGTTATTAGCGTAAAATTTGAATAATAATATTTATGAAGAAATAATAAAATTTTTTATTATCATTTTTGAGTTTATGAAATTATGAAATTTTCTCCAAATAGTTGGTTAGTTTATGAATTAAATTAATTTCCAGAACTATTAAAACAAATTATTTCATATTTATTGCATTGCTCAGCTATTGTTGTTTAACCGGATTCTATAACCGGAATGGCTAATGTGATAATAGTTATCAATGGTAATCCATCAGATGAAATGAAAGTAAAACTACCATTCCGAAATGTGTCAAAAATTCATTAAGATTAAAAAAAAGATCGAAGGAGAAAAAGAAACCTGATTGGAATGAGTATACTGATTAAGTGTAATTTCAAGTTGAGGATTTTCGGCATACTGAATGATACCCATTCGATTACCACCCTCCGTAATATTAATCCGTCGAAGAATATGAACCGCAAAGTCGAGCTATAATTAAATACGGTAAGTAAAAAGATTATATACTGAAATTATATTCGAATAACAGGAAATAATAATCTGATTGGTATGACAATTAATTCACATTTTGAAAAAGTATTGTTTTAATTTGCTTAAAATAAAATAAGAGAAAGAAATAGATATCAGAAGTAAAATTAATAAGCATAACTATTAATATAATATTTCTTCTTCTCTAGCATTTTATTGATAACACAAGAAGTACATATTTAAATTTTGATTTCAAAAATTTTAAATTGAATTCTTTTAAGATGAAAATCCCTCTTATATAGGAAATGAAAACTTACAAGCAATTCAAAAGTTTCATCACCAATAGAACCGGAACCATCCAATACAAGTATTAAATCAACGGTTTTATTTGTAACACAATCTGTTCATTTGTAGCATAATTTAATTCGATTTAAATAATTAAAGAATTGAATGAATAAATGGAAAATATAAGATTATTTCCTTTGTTTTTAAAGCTGATTATTAAAGGTAAATATCTTGAGAAATAGATTCAGTAATAATGTTCTTCGTGAAATTTAACAAATATTCATCACTATCATATATAAATTATTATAGTGATAATAACAGTGATAATAATATTCATGTGTATTAAGCGATAATTACGACAGATGCTATTAATTGGATTATCATATATTTTTGCATATGAATTGAAATCAATATGTTTAGTTTAGTTTATGAAACTGAATATAAAATACCAAATCCTTACCATTGATTATTTCAGCATCTATCAGAGAATTATCAATCGGTATAGCTTTTATATTACGTACTGAACTCTGTAAAAATAATTAATATAATTCGATTTTTTCAAAAAAAAAAATTAGAGGATAATTTTTTTATATTGTAAATTATAGTAATAATAATTAATTTAAGTATAAATATAATAATTAATTATTAACTTATTATTTATTAATTTAATATAAGAATAATTAATAATAATTGATTTAATACAGATATAATAATTGAATTTAATATAAATAAATTCAATTTATTGAAACTATTTAAAATAACCTACAATAACAATACCGGTCATAATAAAGAGCAAATTTTGTGAAAAGAATATTCCAGTGCCCCTTAACACCATCGCATTTCTACAAAAGTGAATAATCACAAGAATATGATAAGATAATAAGCTTGACGAAAAAAAAACTAAATCCGTGTAACACGTATATGTTAAGTGATATTTGCGAACGTAAAACGTGAAAATAACTATCATAAAATGACTATCAGCAACTGATAAATGATAATGATGGTGATATGATAATAGTAATAGTAAAAGACTGATATAATCACCCACAAACTGTAAATGTAATTACCCCGAATTACTCATAAGAATGATAATTCGTAATTCTGTAAGAGGAATAAATTATGAATGAGGCAAATTTTTTTTGTGTAATCTTCTCTTAATTACATCACTAATTAATTTGCAATCATTTTGCTTAGATAATAATTTGCAAACAAAAAAACAAACAAAATTTAATCAATGAACTAAATAAATTCAAATAGGTCTATGCTCCGAAAAATTTTTGACCTCATTAAAATCAATCAAATTTCACAGCAACATCATTCATTAACTTATCATTGATTTTATATCACTTACGCATGACATTATATGTTCCAATTTTATTATTATAAATAGATTAACGATAAATTATAGTTTTAAAAATTAATTTGCTTTTATTTTGAAATTTGATGGAAATTTTAACGTAATATAAAATTTGCAAAAAACATTTTACAGTACTTTCCGATGATAAAAGTTTACAGTACTTTTCGATGATAAAAACTTACAGTATTTTCGATGATATAATTCCTATGAGACATTTGTTAAAAATAAAATGTATCAGCAAGATTATATTTCAAAATTCTTAATGTTGCTAGATGAGGAATTTCTTCAGCTGTAATAATTTCTTTTACATCTTAATCATTCTCCTCCTTCAATCTGTCATAAAGAAAAATCTATTGAGCATTGATTCGAAGATAAGAGAATTAGGAACAGATTTAAAATTTTTAAATCCTTTTTTTCCCTTTTCAAATGATAAATGATAAATGATCTAGTGGATACATTATCTATCCCATGTAAGTAAATGACATATTTTGCATTCTGTAAATTTTCAAAATTCCAATCAATTTAAATTTCTGTTAATTTAAATTCTTAATCATGCATAAATCTCATTTAGCGAATATTTAGAAATGTATAAATATTTGAGGAGTAAAACAAAAGAATTTAAAATTGTCTTACATCAAGTGATAGTGAATGATTGAAGTGATAATAAATAGTTGAAGTGATAATGAATAATTGAAGTGATAATGAAACTTTGTAGAAATTGAAGTGATAATGAAATTTTGCAGAAATAATTTTGCGGAAATTACGATTACCTAACGAAATAAAGAAATAAGACATATATAAATATGAGTCATTTGAAATCATAAAATTATATTCAAAATTAAAATAATATTTATGAAAATTTTTTAGACCGAATTTTCTCTTATAATTCTGCAAATTTTATAATACAAAATCTATATATAATAGTTTATACAATAATTTAATCTTGATAATAAAATTGAGAACAAAATATCGTCCGTTGAAAAGGCATTATATCATTTACTGAAAAGGCCATTCTATTCGACATCTAAGCTTTTCTTCATCTTATTTTAATTTATTCAATTTTCTATTTTACGCTAGTGTGTTCCTGTTGAAAAGCAGGTTTCAAAAGAGCAGGTGGAAGAATTTTGAGAGTTCGGCATTTGTACAGTTTCGATTTTATAAATTTCACACAGGAAATTTCAGAAAAGGCTATATTCCTATATCGTCTATATCGCTCCCTAAAATAGGACATATTTTAGAATTTCCCACAAGTTTGAGTAAGAAAGAATTAAATTGTGAAATGGACAATAACAATAACATTTCTTTCCACAAATAACTCTTCCACTCTTTTATGCATACTTTAATTGCCGAATTAATTCATTTAAAATGAGACGATCAGATACGATAAAAATTATTCGACAATACCAAATGAAATAAATGTAATTTGCTAACTAAATTTTAGAACACAAAAAAGAACATTGATTTTTTTGAATTCACATTTTCATTAGGTAATGACAGTTTTTAATTTTAAAGATGTTTTAAAAGTATGTTATTTGATTTTAGTATGTAATTAAATGATAATAATATTAATAATTTTATTTTTCAGTAAAGAAAAAGATTTCAGGAATGTTCTCAAAATTATTCAACCTATACATTTTTAATAAAAAAGTTTGAAAAATATATTAGCAATGCTATTTCTTCATTAACAAAATTTTTTTTAATTCAAATGATAACTATGATTCAAGTGATAACTATAATTCAAGTGATAACTATGATTCAAGTGATAACTATGATTCAAGTGGTAATTATAATTCAAATGATAACTGTAATAAGTAATAATAGATAAAATAAGAAATGAATAATTTAAAGTGAAATTTTAAAATTTCAGATGTTAATATCCAAATGAGAATTCAATAATTTCAGATGGCTCATTTTATGAGGTCAAAATCATAAAAGGAAATGAACGTATTGTTTTAAGAAAAAAAGTAGAGGAATTTACTGATAGAGAGAAATAATAAGAAAATGAATAGAGTAACCAATTAGAAGTAAAATGATGAGGAGGAGAAAGGTAGTAAGAAGGAAAGAAAGAATAGAAATGATAAAGATCATCTATTAATTGGATTGGATTAGGTCAATGAGCATAAAACAAAATCTTTCCTTTTGATGAACAATTTGAAATGAGTGAAAGAGAGAAAGAAAGGCCTTCTGTTTGTAAAATACAATCAATTGATAACATTTCCATTTGAAGTTAAATAGAATTCACAGAATGGTTATGTATTATAGGCATGTGAGAGACATAAAAATTATAATTAATGAATTATTAAAATGCATTTAAATATTTCCATTTATTTATTGTTAATGAAAGTATGCAAAAAATACTTTTGTTTTATTAGAATTAAATTTAATTAATAAATTTTTACTTTTCTTGTCATTTAGGAATTGCATTTTTTGAAATTGCAAAAATTGCATTTTTGAAATTTTGTTTATACTCTTTAAAGTTTTTCAACAACAAATACTCTTTCAACAGGCTTTTCTTTCTTTACTATTTTTCTTATTAAATATTGAAAGGTAATGTTTTGAGTAATTGATTACTTTGGATGTAGGAAATCTTTGTATGATCGATCCCACATAGAAAGCCTTATGTTGAACAAAAAGTTGGGCAGAAAAGCCTTCTGAAAAAAAAGTGAGAAAAAGCCTTATACACATATATAATAATTCATCTTTAACTATAAATAAATATATATGTATCATTAAAAAAAGTCTCACAAAGATATACGGTACCTCGTTGAATTGTTAAAATTACTACTTGTGACAAATACATTTGTAATATCTTTTCTTTATCAAAATTATTATATAATTATATCATATCGCTGAGAATATTAAGAAACTATTGACAAATGGTAAAATAAGAAATATTTCGTTGATGAAAAATCAAATTATACAATTGAAGAAATCATTTTAGTGATTCTAATGAAATAATGGGCTGATGGAGTACGACAATTAAGTATTGTGAACTGATATTTTCGATAATTTCTTTTTGTGTGTCTAAATTTAATTTCTCTCTTTCTCTCTCCCTCTCTCTTTCTCTCTCTATCAACTGAAAAAGGATTTGTTGATGAATTAAAAAATAAGAGACTATTTGAGTAACTGTGAATGGTGAATTAAATGAGTGGAAAATGCAAAGTTAATGATTAAATGACGATAATCTTTTACGTTTTCTTTTCTAATGAATATTAGGGATAATCGAAGATTTCAATGATCACATATTTTTCGTTTGCTATAAAGATAATAATTTGTGCAAATTTATTAAAAGCTTTTTTTCAAAATTATTTTTAAGAGAAATTTCTAAATTCATTTTTGTATGGTACCACAAAATCTATTGCGAATGAAATATTTTGTTAATATCAATTGAAAAATGATAATGTAATTGTAGCAGCTATTTTTGAAATTATTTTTAGGAGAAATTTCTATTGCATGGTACCACAATATATGCGAATGAAATATGTTGTTAATACCAGTTGAAAAAATGGTAATGTAATTGTAGTAATAAGTAAAAGTAAGTAAGCCTGTTAAAAATAGTCTAAAAAATCGTGGTATATAGGCAAGAATTAATTTCATAGCTAAAAATGTCCACACAACAAATATCATACAATAAGATTCGGAAAAACTTGAAAATAAATGCCAGTCAGAAATTTTACAAAATCTATTTACTGCTAATCAAATGATTTTCAGCTGATGAAATTGATTCATTCATTACTTGAAAATATTTGAATGATTTCATGAAATCTCTCCTTGTAGAATTTCAAATTGAAGACACAACAAAATCTGATAATTTAGGAATGAGATATTTGATATTATCGACTTCTTCTTGCATATAATTTAAAATTCCATCCGATAGATTCCATGAAATTATCAAAACTTTTTCAACTAATGAATGAAACAATTTCGTGGTATGTCACAATTTTTATTGATACATTCAGGTATAACAAGAAATTTTAACGGATTCAAAGTAAATAAAAGAACATGAAAATATGTTGTTTTTTAAAAGAAGAAATTTTATCGCAATAATTTTCAAACCGAAAAATTAAGAACGGAATTGCTTGTATTATAGTTATCAGAGGTGATTTCCATACAGCAAAATTAAATGCTTTTAAATTAGCTAATAAGAGTGGCATCAATTATCTCTTACTGAAATATGATATAATTAAAGTTAAAATTACAGAAAATTAGCAAATTCAAATGATCATCAAAAAAATACAACTAGTAAAAATTGACCATATTATCTAGAATCTATTTGTGCCAGTTGAACACATCATCTAGAATCTATTTGTGGCAGAACTCCCTTTGCATGCAGATATTTTGAAACTTGACATCAACATCTGTCAATAATAATCTAAGGTATTCTTCATGTACACCGCCGTTATGCTCACACTTATTTTCTGATTTCTTTTTTTTTAAATAAATTCATTGTGTAGTAATTTTGGCAAAAGTTATTTTTGTTAAATTAAGATAAAACTTTTTTTTCAAAATCGTTAGATTAATTTCAACAATTTTCCAATAAAAATAACAAAAATCCTTCCTACAAATATTTCTAGGTCACCGAAATGCTGCGAAAATTCATTAGTTTATCATTCTAAGAAAAAAAAAACTAAACTCATAACAATCAATCATTATTTTACCCAACCTAAATATCATTGACAGCTGGAAGGAAACAAAGCTATCGATAATTTTTTCTTTGTTTTAATAATTCTAGTAATAATTATGATTTTGCTAATGTTTAAAGAAAGATGAGAAAATTTTCAAGTTTTTGTAAGGTGTAGTGCAACAGAGTTTAAAAAGAATAAAATTCAGGCTACTATCCCAATATCTCATATGTAGAGAGTGTGGTACACTGAAAAGAGTTAAGGATAGTAATTGAAAGAAATATAGATAAGTGAAATGGAAAACTGTGAATTAGGTGAAAGAGGTGGAAAATTTTAATTTGTTGAAACAAATAATAAGATAAAAGGTTACGTTATTAAAGCTTTTAAAACTTCAAATAAAAATTTTCTTGTTCATTTTTTCCTACAAAATTATAATGCATTAAATTTCTCACAGCTCTTTTTATTTTATTTATCCGACATAACCTCAAATAAAAGTAAATAAGAGAAGTTTGATTTCGGGTTTCATTTAACTGATTGATTGCAGTGATATCAGGTTTTTTTTTTCGGCACAAAAACTTGTTACTGATTGACCGACTGTTGCTGCCAACATATCACTGAAAACAATACCGCCATTTGAATATTTAAACGAAGATCCGGAAAAGATGAAAATTTACAACTACGATAAAAAGAAATGTGTTATATGACATCATATTTTCTAAGGTTTTACTTAACTGATTGATTACAGTGATATCAGGTTTTTTTTTTCATCATAAAAACTTGTTACTGACTGGCCGATCGTTACTGCCAATATCCCATTGAAAATAATACCGCTCACTAAAGCCATTTGAATATTTAAACGAAGATCCGGAAAGGATGAAAATTTACAACGACAAAAAATATGTATATAAAAAGAAATTTGCTAAATAAATAATCTAAAGCATGATGTCATACAATAGTATGGCATCATATTTTCTTAACCAAGTTTTAACCTCTTCGAAAATTTATTTCATCCTATCCAACGATCGCCAATTTCGCACCGCAATAAGATGATGAGTATACTATAGTAAATCACCTACACTTTAAGTAATTCTAGAGCATCATCAATTTATTATTAGGACTTAGTCTTTAATCATAAATAAAGCAACCTTTGACACTCCACGACAGCAGAAAAGGTTTCGAAATTTATTCTTAGATTAAAAAATAAGGAAAAAGCACTTATAAAATTCTTGTAGCAGCATGATAACAAATTAAGATTTTTTATAGGATGAAACTAATATAGACTAGATTCAACCGAGGGAAAGAGGGAAGAGGATAGAGAGGAGATTTGTTTATGTATACTTGTTTAAGTAATACTAAAATTAATAACTATTTTGGTAAATTGATGGCTAATCCAACCGATACAAATAGATAATACTAATCATGAAGGTATTGTGTTTACAGCATTGCCGGTTAAACTGTTAAGTGATCAGATCCCAGTGGTCAGTGGCCAAGCCTCCGTCACTCCTCGCCTTTACTTTTCACTTATCATGGGCATCATTGCATTGACTTCATCCTTAAATGCTCTTAATGGCCGCTGTATTTCCAGGCTCGGCCATTGAACAATTCGGTGAGATAAAGCGTGCTGCGCAAGGTGCGGTTGTAGTGAAGGGGTGAATGTTAAGATTTAGATTAAGAGGCTTGATCCCGGGCTTGCTATTTATGTTAACACCCTGATTGATTGGTAATAATACCTGGAAATATTTCGAAAGTCTGTGCACATCTGTACATTACAATGGCTTTCCCAATAAGTTGTCTAAGATACAGTAGTGATCTCACTTCGCCGGAAAATTTCAACTATCTTTATTGCTTTCCATTTTGACATATCAGAACTTGTCACTTTGTTTTTCGTCGATTGATCAGATTATAGCGATTATTTGTCCATATATTTCCGTCAAGAAGTAATGAAAATTGGGAAAAGAGGTAATGCAGAGAAAACACCGACTGTAGTCAAGAATTTTAAGGATGAAAACAGGCTCAGTATAATTTTGCTAAAGTAATTCTAATCGTTAGACATATATGCTACCGGAAAAAGAATGAGAGTACTGCTTAATTTGTGAATTTGTATAAGTTCAAGTAAAATTTGGTATTCGTTGTTTTTCATGTTTCACTCGTATTCTTGTTTGGTTAGCAGCACTTCTCTTTTAAAGAGCTCCGCTCTTTTCTAAAAGTATATGCGCACATTCATTTAAAGCATCAAAAGCTATTATCTTCTGTAAATTTGTGACATTTCAAGGAATACTGATGATATTTTGATATGATACAATGTAAGTGGATACTATGATGATAATCATCATTACAGACTGATCTGAAGTTTTGCCATATATGTACGGGAAATTTTCACCATAGAAGTTGATATTTTATGATTTTCAAGAATTCACTTCTGATATTAGTTAGTGGCTTTTGTCATCTGATTTAGTAATCCCTCAAATCCTTAACTGTTTTACTCTTCTTAGCATTTCGCTTAAATTTCAACATTTGCTTTTATAAAAGACATCTGTTAGTCAGTCGGTTTTTCTTCATATGTCATCTTGCTTGTAATAAAATAATGAGCAAGCTGTTGTAATAGAATAAATATTTTGAAAGAATCTGTCACATTGATTTGTTGACCTGAAAGCTTTCGATATTGGTAATTCATATCCACTCTTTTTTCTGTCGGAGGTTGAAAATTTTTCTAGGAAAACATTAGGACTTTTCCAAATTTGTATCAAGTGCAACTTTTTTTAAATTGTTCAATCTGATTATCTCTTAAGTTTTTGCAAACACATTCTTAATCGTTTGTCTAATTCCTTCTTTTAATTTTCAAACTTTTTTCTCAGTCAAACTCCGTGAAATTTTTTATGTTTATCGATATTATTTTGGCTGGTTATTGTGTAATATGTAGTATTCAAGTATTCTCAGTTAGTAAAGTTCAAATAAGGTATTTGATTTTAGGAAATTGGGTACATATATGCTTTAATTATCAAGTTTGCCTAGCTATTATTTAGTCTTTCCTTTTGGCAACAAAACTTAAATCAAACTTTAAGAAGTACTCTAGGCTATTGAGTTAATTGCAAATGAATAATTGTAAGACATATCTTCCATAAGAAGTAGGGTTTTCCAAAAAACACTCATTTAGAAGTTTCAGAGGAATACTTAAAAGTATTCGGACTTAAAACCTTTTTCTTACACTGATTATCATTCACCAAAAACTTTGCAAACTTGAATACATTGCATTATTGTTGTGTTCCTATAGTTAAGTGCTAGAATTGCAATGATTACCAAATCATATTTTGGGGATTCCACTACTCTTAAACATAAATATTTTTTGTCACCAGTATTGTTACAATTTTTGTTGTCACTAATACGTAAATCTGATACTTTTACGATTTTTCTGGAACGATTTCTACCTTTCTAAGGTTTTTGACCAAAAGCGGGATTAATATTCTTTATGTTCTATTCTCATAGAGGCACCTTAAGAATTTATTTTTGCAGTCTCCGGCACTGTGATATCTGATATAATAAGTCGGATTTGGATAAATTTCTTCTCTTTTAAATAAAATCATGAAACCGTTCCACTTAAATTTTGATATTATTGAAGTCAAAAGATCGGGAAAATAAGGATCGTTTGGGTGAACAGATAAAGTATCACCAAAGCAGTTTCTCTCACATATTTTTGCTTGTTCAGTAGATAGAAAAAAACAAAGTCATAGAGAGGAAAAAACAAAATCTCATATGAAACGTGTGTAGATACAGACACATTTGTATAATTAATTAAGATGTTTGTAATAATATTATTGCAGATGTTGGAAGAGTACAGCAGTGAATTATCGCAACAACGTGCTGGTGGTATGGAAAATTCCCAGACAACTTCGGGAACGTGTGGGTCAGGTAGCAATAGCGTCTTATGTCGGCATCTGGATGGTGCTGTTTACATATCAGCTTGTGCTACGAAAATGGATACCATTGTTTTTATGCATAAATGGAGCGTTACACAATTTTCGGTGCAACAAGAATTGTCATCACCGGGTGATTTCATTGAGTCGAAGTTAGTATTAAGAATATAATTTAGTATTATTTAGTAGATTCAATGTCACTGCTAAGGTTCTGTGCAGGTATAAGAGCCATTGCTATAAAAATTAATTTTTTTTTCTATGCAACTTTCACTTGATATGATTCAGAAAAGTTTTTTGTCGGGATTTTTGACGCGAGATACATAATTTAAATTTTTAAGTTTGCTTGAAAACTGCAGAAATCGCTTAGCATTGAACATAAGTTATTGACAAGTCAAGGACTGTTGCTTATAAAGTTTTACATCCTCTACACTGTACTTTATGCTCACTTGACTCTACATGGCGCGATACATTGTTAGCTGTTTCTGATTTTTGATCTAGAGCATCTTGCTATTGAGTATACTAACGTGTTTGAGCAATATTTTTCAACAATATGTATAATGCATTTAGTAAATCAAATTCTTCAGCATATTCGGCTCTACGGACTATGATTATCGATTCCGGCTTAAACTATTTCCGTGCGGTAAAGATGAAGAATGTCGAGGATATCTTTCCTTATTTCTTCAAATTTTCAGTAAGTGTATGAATCGCTTTAGGTAAGTTAGATTTAGCATTAGTACTTTAAAGACAAGAAAATCGTAAATCGCACCTATTTTGAAAGAATTACAGAAAAAATTTGCTTACAATAATGAGATCTTTCAGCGCTGAAGTTTTTATTATACCGCTGTTACGTTTAATAAAATCTTCAGCTGTACTTCAGAATGCCCATCTGCAAAGCTCCGTTTTCGAGTAAACTTCTACATTGAAGCTGCGGATGGTCCGCGAGGGTGTGCACTGAATAAAAATGTTGTCACTATCAATCGCGGTGGAATTGTTACTGCGTCAAAATTCTTTTCCACTGAGACTTTAAAGGTTTCTTTATAAAGTTTTGCAAAGCATAACTTCATTTATTTTTCTTCATTATGTTCGTTACGTTTAGATAATTCCTCGATAGTCGTACCAGTAAGTCTGGATTGGGAACTTAACTAGTATGCACAACCAGAAAAATAGTAATGGTTTTTTGACATTTTTCATTAATCTTATTTCAATAACAGCTCTCAGTTTTGCATTTTTGCAGAGCCGTGTTGCTAAATTCTTACCGGATGATGTCTTAACTGTTGGTGTGGAGTTAACTGTATACGGGGACCATAACTGCACTGATTTCGAACCTGATCTGGATGTGTTTTGCGGGAATAATGATTCTTCGGGATCCGGAATCACCTTGGGCATTAGTGATGAAGTTAAGACGCGCCTTGATCCACATTTTATTGGTAGGTTCTGTGAATTCAGTGTACGTATTATCGAGCAAAATTTTTCGTTTCGCTGCTGCTTAGTTTGCTTAAATAGTTTTTTCTAATCTAGGATTACCTGAAAACATTCATCTTTAAGCTATTGCTGCTACTTTGCGATCCTCAGAATGGCATATTTTATTGCGATTTATAATATATGAATCAGTACACGCCCGAAATTTTCTTCGGCTCAAAAAACTCCCAGTTGTTTTTAGTTTTCGTTGCTTGATCATTTCAGGATGCGATTTGGGACAGTTATTGGATAGTGGCGACTTTTCAGATTTCACACTTCGTGTAGGTCAACATTCCTTTAAATGTCACAAAGCAATCCTTTCAGCGCGATCACCTTTTTTCCAGGCAATGTTCAGAGACCAGAATAATCAAGAAAGTTTGAGTGGAGAGGTCTGTTTACTTTAATTTCGTGACATTGATTGTTTCCTTAGCAATATCTTTGTTCGTTTAAAAAATGACTTAATCATTTAGGTAAATTTGGAAGATATAACCCCAGAAACGATGGCATGTGTTCTGGAATACATTTACAAGGATAATTGTTCGGAATCATCAAAGCGAACGCTGGATATCTTAGCTGCTGCAGACCGGTTTTTTTCTTTTTTAAAGCATTCTTTTTCTCAAGACGTGATTTTGTTCTTATTTTCCCACTACAACTTTGTGACACATTAAATTAAATAGGTTTTTTTAGATTCTGTCTAGACCGTTTGAAGAATCTTTGCCAGGAAGTCCTGGTAAAAGACCTGTCACCCAGCAATTTTTGTGAACGTCTTCGAGCTGCTGATATGTATAATGCGTCCATCTTGAAATGGAAGATTTTGAATTTGTTGCAAAAGCATCGCAACTACATTATCGATAATGAGGTATATCGCATTTTTATCCCATATGTTTTGTTTTTTGAGGAAGATCCATATTACTATGGACTGCATAATTGATCTTCAAATAATTTAATAATTTCAACCAAGCCTGCGTGCTGTTATTGAAACTAAAAATTGTGTCATGTACCTTTGTGCTTACAATGCACTGTCTTTAGGACTGGGTCGCACTGGAAAACGAATGCCCGTATTTGGCAGCAACGGTTGCAAGGCATATGTTGTCCACTGACAGTGTCGGCAATACATTATCAAATTCCACTACCAACATGAGTAATTCAAATCAGCATATTAAAGGAATATTGGTCAAAAGACCACGACTGGACTAATTCCATTTGCTTATTAGACATTATTTTGAATTTCATTTGAAATGAGTTTCTAATTTTATTTGAATCATTACAGAAAGTAATGTTAGAAGTAATGTGCTGCAATGAAGTTTTTCTTGTCAGCATTATCATTTTCTAAAATTGTAACTAATGAATATATTGTAGTGCATACTTATGAATGACACAAGACGACGTACCTACATTTAAGTTGTAAGTTCCCGCGTTAGAATGAGAAGTTTATCTTATTTTCTACTTTTAGTTTTGTATTATTTAGGAATGAATTTTCAGTGCTTTCTGTGTTGGGTTTTGTGTTTCTTTATTTTCATGGAAGCATTTTCATAAAAGTTAAGTTGAAGTCATTTAGAAGTAAGGTTAAAGCAGTTAGAGCGATCAAGGCTGAGAAAATATGTTTAATAGTTATTAGAATTTAAATTAATACTAAATTGATGTAAAAAATTCTTTAGATATCTAAATGCTTTTATTTCATGTGTCTCGATGGTTTCTTATCAGATTTTTCTGGGTAGCAAGATTTCGTTACATGTTTATATATATTTAAGCTTCTTTCTTTGTGCTTATCATATATATTCGTTTGCTGGTCAGTTTGTTAAGTCTTCGGTTTTGTCGAAATCATGAATGTTTGTGATATTGTGTTGTAATGGCACGTTTAATTTAGGATATAACTACATTTGGTATTTTTTTCGTTGGAAAAGCTTGAATAAGAGATATTTAGATTTTTTTATTTTGTCCCAGATATTTTCAAATTTGATCTGTTTCATATTTAGATTTTTTTATTTTGTCCCAGATATTTTCAAATTTGATCTGTTTCATCAAAAATTCGAATTAGACCACATCAGATCTTTTTTCAGTTTTGGGCTTCATTTTTAAAAGGTCCTACTAAATTTTATTTTTGCACGTCGTCTTATTCGAGCTACATCAGATATCTCTATAAAGTTTCTTGATAGATAATTTTGTAACAGAAGGTGAAATACTGTGTGGGATATTGTTACTCTATTTAAAGTCTTTTGCATAATTATTTTTGTTCAGCCCTTTGTTTGCCCTACACGTTTTTTGCGTTTTGAATCCTTTCAGGTTGCACGCGAAGTCATATGACGTAGATCTTAAGAAAGATGTAGAGTGAATGTATTGCACGCATGAATCACAAATCATTGCTTATCTTTACTTCTCTTCATAATTGTAAATAATTTATATGTATTCTGAAACGTTGCCGGTGGAAATTTTATTCTTTTATAAAAGAGTTGGAGATAAATTATATAAACATAACACAACTGCATAAAAACATAAAATAATGCAAGTTGGATAAAAAATTAATGAAATGAACAGCGTATATTCTAAAGAAAATTTAACATTAAGGTAAGAGATTTTTTAAAATGTCTTTAGGTATGCGAGATAAGGCAGAAAAAAGTTATTTGAAAAATTTAACACATACAACGTTTAATTGATTTTACCTTCTTAGCTTATAATTATTGATACATTAATATATCGCTTACTGCCAATACTTAACATTAAGGTTTTCTATTGTAATACATTATGGATGATGCTTGCTTTACATTTATATATCTGATATAATGCCCAACGATCTGCAATTCATGAATCCGATAATATTCCGAAAAGTATTTAAACGATAAGATGAGAATAACAAATTAGTTTAAGTAATTAGGCTTTTTTTTTGTCTTAAATTTGATTAAACATGAAAAATTAATAATTCTCTAAAATTTCGTTGTAAAATATTAGAAAAAACAATAATCATACCATTCTAAAATAATGTTCAGAAAAGTATTTAAATGATACAATGAGAATAATAAATTAGTTAAAGAATAAAAAATCATCTCTTTCATCAATCGTACTGATTGATCATTATCACAAATATTTTACAACGGCAAAATAAACGAACGATAATACTGACTGACGAATGTGATATATGATTCGGGTCAATTGTTAAATATCCTCGCGCTATTGTCATTCATTTAATCGAGACCTAATACAGCACACAGCAGAGCACATCTCATCACAAATCTTCAACATATTTTAATGAATTAGAGAGAAAAAGGGAAATAAAGATTTTCTCTATCAACCTTTTTAATAACAATTAACAACAATCATTCGTTTGAAAAATTCTTCAATCTTTCAATACATACAATTTTCCCATTTCGTGGTACATTTATTTTCAACGAAAAATTTCTTCCTAAATTATTTACAACTCTCTTTTTCTTTTTCCTTCTTCTGCTTTTTAAATGGATTACTTTTTGTTGAATTTTTACTTTTCATTTTGATAGTATAATTTGGGTAATTAAAAAATTTTTTATAGTATCATAATTTTTGCATATTTAGATATGAAGGCATGCCTATGTTTTTGCTTTCTTACGCTCATATCCATAATGCAATGCCTAAATATGAAACGTGAATTCGATGGTACAAATTCAATGGATCAGAATAAAAAGTATGAATGTTTTAAATTTTAAATTTCATTTATTCATTAGTATAGGATATATCGTCTGGTTTGATGATAATAAATGATGGAAAAATTTTTTATGTTTCGTATAGCACCGTAAGAAGGGTGGTAATACAAGGTGTAACAAAGCGATCACTTGATCATGAAAAGAAATTGGAAATGATTTTTATTGGATTAAATGATTGCAAAAATTAAGAGTTGTTTGTTTATAAATAACTTAAGCTTAAGAATTTTTAAATTTCAAAAAGTTTGAAATTTTCATTCTCTTCAAAAAAATGAAAATATACAGTACGGAGAAAGAGCGTAAGATGGATTTTGCAAGCAATTTTCCAACGAAAATTACTGCAAACGAAGCTAAAGATACTAAATATAAAAATGACGAATATTCGGCCAATTATAAAAAAGTAAGTTTAACTTACTCTTTTATCTATTCAATAAAAATTAAATCAAATTTTTAAAAAATAAAAATTTACGATTAATTCATAGGGCGGCTGTCTTTTTTTATCTCTTTACAAAGACAATAGCGCTCAATGAATGCTTTCAATAATAATCTTTGAAAGGTCACAAAATGAATTAAAATTGTACAAAATTTTAGCTCTCTGCTACTGAAAAAGTTGTATCAATGAACGTGACCCAACAACGTGACCCGATCATTATTGGTAAACCGGATCTAAGTATGTATAACTATTCAAAACACTCATTTCTAATAATCTGCAATTCCGGATCTTTTCAAATTCTGTGAAAAACATTTCATTTTGCATCAATATTTTATATCATATATATATAAGAATGTTTGATAATCATTTCAGGTGATGTATGCTTTCGAGTTTACAACGAATGCATTGTTGTTAATGCGCAACCGTATGAACGACGATCTAACATGCAATTAGACGAATGCAAGCAACGATGCATGCAATCACAAAATGACGCTTACAGTTGTCGTTCATTGGTGTATGATATTACTAATAAGGTAGCATTTTCAAGTTTTCATAAAATGTTAATTTCATGAACTTTTAAAATTTGTGTATTTTATAATCTTAAATTCGAAATATGAAATAACCTTTTTCCATGTATATATATATATTGAATTTAGAAGCAAGGATCCAGAAGAAATCCTCATACCATAAGAAATTTGAAATTTTTTAAATTAACTTATTTTTAGGTTTGTGATTTTTTTACTCACCAAGGTGATCAGCCACCTTCAAAGTAAGTTTTCCTTTCAATATTCTTTTGCGATATACAATCATACTGAGTATGCTCATATCAATCTCAATATAATTCCATTACTTGTGGTTATGCTCATATCAATTTCAATATTGTTCGTATCAATCTCAGTATAATTCCAATAGTTTTAAATGCTCATATCAATCTATGCTCGTATCAATTTAGCTCATATCAATACTGATATCAATATATGCTCATGTTAATATCAGTATAATGACAACCCAATATTCATAGCTTCCTCTTTACTCGTAGATTTTTAGCGTAATAGTAAATTTGAATTTGAAATTTAATATGTAATTTAAACTTCCTTAAAATTTTATATTTCACTTTTCTCTTTTTATAGACTACTCAAATACTATGAACATTCATATTTGGAGCCAACTTTTGTTAATGGATGTGATTTGAAATATGCAAAGAGGATGAAGACGAGAGAAACAGATTCTACAGGCTTATCATTAATTCATTAATTTCAGAAAAGAAGAACTTCATTTTACAACTGATTAAATTAAATGAAAGTATTTTTGTTGTTGATAATTAAATTTAAATTTCTAGACAAAACGATAAACAATGCAATGCTGTTGAATGATTTAACTAAAGAAGATAGAAATCAAGAAAGTTGTGAAGAAGGGAAAGTTGTCAAATATCTGCGAACTCAAGGATTTAAATTTGATAGCGATAATCGGATAAATTTAAAAGCTTATAATTTGGATAGATGCATTGATGCATGTACCAACAATATCGTATGTTCATTTCATTTTTTAATTTCAGTATATGCGAATTAAACATTCCCTAAATCAAATTTTCTAACTTAACTTAAGCTAAGTTAAAATTTATTATTTTGAAAAATAGAACTAAACTTTTTAATTGAATAAATTTTTGGATTTAATTAGTTTAATTAATGATTTAATGATCAATTGAACTAATTAAATCCATTAAATCAATTAAACTAATTAAATCCAGAAATTTATTCAGAAAAATGAGCAAGGTTTTGCTTACACAAAAAGAAAATTTCAATTATTAATATTTTTTCAAAAGTTTATTTCTTAAAAAAAAAGGACCTTAAAATTATCACTTATTCTTTCATCATTGATAATTAAAATGAAATTTTAATAGGATGATAAAAGGCGTCCTTTTCGATGTCGTTCTTTCGATTATGACGAAAATGGTTGTAATTTAATTGGCGAAGTAGCAACACGACGTGGTAGCAGACAGCTAAAACAAAATTCTATCTCTAATTATTATGAAAAAATTTGTATTGATGATGATTTAATGAGGTAATTATTTTCAACATTTTATCTTATCTTTTTCTAGCATTCAAAAAAATATCTCTTTTCATCTTTTTTTGTTCTTTTCTAATCTTCAAATTTAAATTTCAGTAATATTTTCAGCAGTGATTGTCAAAGTATAAATCGTTTCCCACAAATGATATTAATTGGATTTGCGGAAGCAGTTATTACAACACAAACATTTATGGGATGTTTTGAAAATTGCTTAAAATCACGACAATTATTTGCAATGAATTGTACCAGTGCTGTATATTTCTATGAGGTAAAAAAGAATATTAACTATATTTATCATAAACAAATTTCAATAGTTAATCATAAATTAAATGTAAATAAAATAGTTATATTATCAAATAGAAGAAAAAGAAAATGAAATTTTTCAAAATTAAATTTTCAGGAATTGGAGCAAAATTGTATTTTAAACAGTGAAAATAGACAGACGCAAAAGAATCTTTTTGTGGAAGAGAATGCTGATATTGTTGATTATTTCGAAATAAATTGTCCATTAAGAAAACAAAAGAAAATCATTGATGATTTAATATTTAAAAGTTAATTGATAATAAATTATTTGATATTTTTGAATGTTAATTCAATTTTTCTTTTTCATCAAAATTAAAAGTTCCCTTTTTGCATTGAGGATAAAATAAATCATTTTTAATTTGTAATCGTTTCAATGGAAATCCTCAATGATCGATTGGCCTATCGATTGGTCGGTTGACCTATCGATTTTTTGGTTGACCTATCGATTGATCGATTGACCGATTGATCTTTTTATTTCTATTGAATTTAATGAACGAAGAATTATTGCTGCTATTGCTTTTTTGATATATTTTCCAGTTAATCTCAATCGATCAACTAATCTTCGAAGAAATTTGATTTGAACTATTATTATTAGAATATTTCATGAAGCCGGCTTACATGATATGCATAAAAAAGATAAATAGAAAATAATTTTTTTCTTCGAAATATAATATCCAGCATCAGTGAAAGAATAGGTTAGCCACAAGGTTAGTTTTAAAGTAGTGTACGTCGTGATTTGTATGGTTTACTGCTATCATCAGGATTTTCAAAATCGGTTTTTCCGAATCCTCCGCTCTCTTCATCGCTCTTAGATTGCACCTCTTCCGTTTTGCTTTCCCTATCATCATTTTTTCCAGAACCAGGACGTAGTCGATGTTCACGCGCCGGACATGGACAGTACTAAAATCATCAGATTTCATAGACTATAAAATTTAGTCCGCAGGACAACGGCATAAACTGTTATGAGTTGTTGTGGATTGAGAGTATGAAAAAACTTTAAAATCAAATTTAAAATAAATTTTAATGAGCAACTCAATTTATCTCGTTTTTTTATTTTAAAATCAACTGAACCAACCTCAGCATCTTTACCGGAATTTCCGGGTGGACCTTCTGGACCTTCTTCACCGTCACTTCCCTGTGGCCCTTGAAAACCTGGATGTCCTACAGGCCCTTGAGGACCTGGTTCTCCTGGTGGTGCATCTTTGCCTTTGTCTCCAGGTGGTCCTTCAGGGCCCTGGTCACCCGGTGGACCACGATTGCCTTTCCGTCCAACAACTTTTTCAGCATCAGCGCCCTTTTCTCCTGGCTCCCCAGGCTTACCATCCAATCCTACAAATCAAATCTAGTACTGCTAGAAATTAACACTTCGAAAACTTGCAAAAATTATAAATTACGGAAGAAAAAAAAAATACCTGGTGGTCCTGGTGGACCAATATCGCCTGGTGGTCCTGGATTTCCATCACGGCCCGGAAAACCTGGTGTGCCTTTTGGTCCACGTTGTCCACGGATGCCCGTCCGGCCGGGTGGTCCTGGAGGACCTGGTGGACCTTCCGGACAACTGAAACATCCAGATGGACCTTCTTGTTGAACATCTTCTGCATCAATCCCATCAATACCATCTTTACCAGGGATTCCATTTTCACCATCAACACCTTTTTCACCTTTCGGTCCTGGTGGACCTGGTGGGCAAGTGTTTTTCAAACTGCACACTAAAATTTGGCAATGAAATCTCTTAGAAAAAGTTCAATTTCAATAAATACGACCACTCCATCAAGTCTTCGTTTTCGCCAACTAAAAGTCCATATTTAACTAATTTGGAAATACATATTTTATAATCTATTTCAAATTCAGATATCTCAAAATTCAAAGTTTTACGGAACTTTTTCATAAATGGTTTAGGAGAGTATGAAAAGGCAAATTTTCAGCTTTAAATTTCAAAATGAGAAAGAGAATTGAAAATGAAAATATAGAAAACATACTGCACCATCCATTTTCCGTAAAACCTGGAGGTATAAAAGAACCGCCGAATGATTGAAATTGCTGTCCAGTCTGGCCTCCTGAACTACCATAACGAATCGGTGAGACAAAAAGTCCGTTACCAGGTTTCCCATGAATATTATCGTCAGTATTCATTATTGTTGGTGCAGTAGTTGGTGCAAGACCTTTTAAATAAATTTTGATATCGGATCTTCCCGCATTATTATGGTTTACTTTACTGGGCATTACTAATTATCATTTTGCAAAATTTCATATATGATATTATGAATAAAAATTATTGCAATAATACAAAATATGAAAAAAAATTTCAATCTTAAGATTGAATTTAATCTTAAGATTGAATTTATATAATATTTTAGAACGGAAATATTGTCACAGTCTAATTTTTAACTTAAGTTGTATTTTGAAATTTCATCAATTTCCCGAATATCTTTTAACGTTTGCGCGAAGATCACAACTTTCTCCCAACAAAACATTTCTTCTCATTTTACCTTTACCTTTTATTACTTTTTGTGAAAAGAAAAAGATCACCTTCTTGTGAAATCACATTATATGGATTGTTATAACGTTCGTTGACTATCATTGGTGGTATGTCACCACCATAATTTCCTCCACCAGAATTATATCCATTACTACCATTATCACCACTGGTATCTCCTGTTAAGCTACCATAATTGCTGCCACTATTACTGCTTGATGGACTATTGTAATTGTTGCTATTAGCGCCATTAGAATTTTCATAACCATCACCGCTACCACTATCACTTGTTTTACTTTTATCATAGATATTAGAGCTAGCCTGACGACGTAAACGATTTGAGGGTGTACCAGCGCCAAGACCAATCATTTCTTTCCACAAATCATCCGTTTTAATCTAAATAAAAATGATCGATTGCTTTGTTCCAACATTTTCTGATGTCGAAAAAATTTTTAATTAGTAATTACTAGAAAATTGAATGGGAAAAAGTCTTAAACCTTAAAAGAAACAATTTCTGAATCTAATTCAGTCCAAATTGATGTAACATCATTGTGTATTGTTGCAATTGCAAATAAACAAATGAGAAGTGTTGCACCGGAAACAATAATTGCTCCAAGTGTTGCACTTTCCACCGACATATTCACCTGTCCGTTTTATTACTTTATAAAAAATTTATTTCCTTTCAAATACCTTAACAAATTAATTTGAAATTAAAATAAATTAGCAACAGGTAGGAATAGTTATCAGCAGATCGACATAATCAACATAATTGTACCAATCACTAAAATTACAGTTCATGACACATTATCATTATCATTTACTTACAACGATTATAATTGCACTAATTAATGCTCCTAATAAAGATAGTTAAGATAGTTATGCATATTATATTAATGGGTTATGTAAAATTAAAAAATGTAGCAGAAATTGGTGTGTGCATGAAATCTATTTCCTGTCGTACCTTTATAATTTATTCAATAGGATGCTTAAGGTATTTGTTGGTATAATGAATATCTTAGTGAAAGTAAGTTAAGTGATACTGTTGCATATGTAATTACTAATCATTGATATAAAATGGTTGGGCAAATGAATAACCTTCCACATTAACAAATCAGAATATCACTGTGAAAAATGCATTTTCTTTGTTAGTCAATGCCCAAAATTGTTCATTAAAAAAGACCAAAGAAAATTGGTACAAAGAAATCGGAACGAATTGGTTAATTTGGGTTAAATGAAACGCTTTTATGGGAATAACGAATCCGCCCCTGTCACAAACCAAATGTCCACTGCCAGGAAATATACACAGAAATGTTTAGAGCAGCAGCAATTTTTTTATCAATACATCTACAAATTCTCCGAAAATCAAATCTTTCGTCTTTGAGAATTTAATATATAAATTGCGAGACAGTACTGAGACATTAAAATTTTTATTCGCAATTCCATTATCTTAATCGAGACAATGAAAAGAGAGATGTTGCATTGACTATTTACAACATCAATCATCAGGTGAGTGCTCCAAATCTTAAATACAAAAAGCATCATTTTACCGAATTAATTTCATAAACAAGTTGAGTCCTTCCATTTGTTTAAAACTGTCGTTACGGTTAAGACCTTTTCTGGCGAAATTAAAATTTAACGAAATGTGCACATACGAAAAATCATATGATCATATATTCTTTCTATCGATCTTAATATCATTAATCCTCAATATCGTCGTTTCACGACTCATCCCTGAAAGAAGTGAAAATAAAAAGTTGATCTACAAATTTGAAAATTTAAGGAATTTTTTAAAAAGATTTCATTGACGGAAGAGTTTATTTACTAAGTGTAAAAAACAATAATCATAAAATCCCATTCTAATGAGAACTTACAGTTAAGATTTCGCACTTTTGAATGATTGATCATCAGATATCTGAGCTGAGGATAAGATGTCGTTTTTTCAACAACAGTGGCATTAACTGTTACTATTGTTGAATGTATCAGTGGTCGACCAAATAATGTGAAATTTTTACCGCCAACTGCTAAAATCTAAAAATTAAAATACCTCATCAAAATTTCTGGAAGATTTTGGTCACATTGTACGTACGAGAAACAGATTAAATCTAATTCTATCATATATACGCTACAAATATTGAAGATCTTATATGAAATGTACACAGCTTAGAAATAATTACTAACCGGGCCAAATATTTTACTGCTTGTTATAAAATGTCATCATTTATTCTTAATATTTCAACTGTGAAAACATCTCATTGATTTCTTCACTGCAGAAGTAATATGAAGTAGTGTAAAAATTAACTGAATAAAATTAATAAAAAAAAGCGATGCAAATCTACCATTTAACAGAATAAAACATAACAATGAAAGTAGCACAAAGTTTTTCTTTTCACATACTCCAAAACGGAATTATTTATATCTATCAACACTTCAGAAGCCTCTAAATTTTAAAAAGTTTTTAGAAGCAACCTTCTCCAATTTGATTTTGTCACCAACATCCAAAGGCACATTATCGTATAAAACAATTAAATCGTTCTCCGACACTTTGAATTGACGTTTATTAATATACACAACTGCAAAAAGGCGGGCATCTTTTTGCTTCCATTCCTGTTCGATAGCATTCACGACCTTAATAGAAATATTCAAATTATTAATTAATGTGATGTTCATAAGTTCATATTGCAAAATTAAACATGTAGCAAGGCTAAAAATTCACAAAAGTGATTAAAACTTGACCTTAAATTAACATTTATAAGTACACAAATTCAGTTTTAATGATAGCAAAGGAAAAATCAAGCAAATCTCAATAATTACGGAATTACCTTTTCCATTTTATGTGCACCAACAATCTCCGCTCTAATAGCTGTACTTGCCTGTCTCATCAGCAATTTGCATGATCCAAGCAGAGGAATGACCATGACTAAACTTATAAAAATTCGATAGATTACACTAATCGCTGGTTAGGTGCATCAGTTTCCTTACTACTTTCACATCATATATTAGAATGTATTTATATGTTAGAAAGTATTTCTTGTGTAAAATGAATATTTATATAACAAACATGAAGGCAGGTTTTTAATATACATTCATTATACTGAAAACAGAAAAATCAATGCTATCAGCGAGAAAATCACCACTAATCCGAATAGAGATTTGAAGTGAAACATCTATTTTTAGAAGCTAATGCATTTCTTTGATTAAACTAATAATAATCTAACCACAATCATGCGATACATCATGCGATCCTTGTCATCAACTCGTATATACAGAACAACAAATATAAGTAATTTCTAAATTTTTATTAAATTTTCAGCAAATACGAACAAATTAAATTTTCGAAAAATACGAACATCTCAAATCATAAACTAACATTTTACAAGAAAACAGTAAAAAGTCATGAACATTTGGCAAGTATATCCTGCTAAGTGGTGCTCTCCTAACGAAGCATAAAACAAATTAGAGAACTATCGGAAACAACAGAGCCACAGGTTTGGCAGTAGAGCATTATTTAGCTTTTCATCTCACTTCAGTAAGACAAGCTCTTTAGACCAAAATACACACAAATTGATCAGCTTGCTTTTATTAAAGATGCTTCGAAAGAATTTTGCCCAAGAGATAAATCTTAAATTTCTGGTTTGAAAAATGTCAAAGTGTGGATTCAAAAAACATTCAAGTCACAAGCAATAAAAACATGTTTAATCTTACAATTTGTGATACAGTTCTTAATTTTTGACAGACCTATTGAGATTTGAAAAAGAAAGCTCAAACAGAAGGCATTGAGAAATTTAGCATAAATGATAAATTCCATTCCTTATAAAGGTCCCGTTATCATGGAAAGGTTTCAGGTTTTTAAAAGTGCAAAATATGACGAAAATTTCGAAAAAACCAATATAAGCTACACATACATCTATTTAGGTTCCTGTTTCTTCGTAAAAACTGATCGACCAAGATTAGCTTCTTGTTCTAATAATTTATTGTAAAACAAGGTAAATGATTTCTTCTCAATATCGGTAAGCGATGACAGAAGACTGTCATTGTCTGTACCAACACCAAGTAATGTTAGCTGTCTGTCCAGCTCACGTTCCTCAGATGATTGGTATTCCGAAGCGCATATGTTTTTTATTTTCTCCAAGTAACTGTCAACATTGTCATCATTATCATCATCATCATCTGAATCCATCATATGGTCAGAACTACCTGGAATATGAACAAGTAAAAAGCCGAGAAAATAATGGAAAGAGATTTGCATATCATCGCGAGAAAATTGCGGAACCCTAAAAAAACACTGCCACAGCCAAATCACTGACTGGTTACATGCTACACTTCTATCATATGTCATACATACAAACTTATCACTTCTTTAATCGGTGAATTTAATATGCTGTTTGGTCATGTGCACATAGCCGTATATACAAAAACATTTTTTCTTTCTTTCAAACACAGTTTTTTCAAATTTAATTTTAAAGTATATTTTTCCATTAAAAAAAAAAGCAATACCTGGGATTTCTGTATCTATTGGGAGATCTTTTACAACCTGTTCATTCATAAATTCTTCAAAAGTTTTCGGAGACTTTTGTGCGTCACCCCTGAGACGCAATTCTTGCTCAATACATTCACGATAAAAAGATTCTGAGCATTCTCGATGTTGTTCACTTCGATAGCATTTCACACAGCAATATGCAAGGCCACATCTTGGACAGATATTTAAACTGTCCAACGATCCGCAAGCCAAGCATGAAATCCTTTCCTCCTGCATTGTTGACTCTACAAATTAGATTAGATAAATCTCAAGGGATTCGGTTCTTGAAACGTAGTCACAATATCAGTAGCTATAATTATTAGATTTTTCGGGAAAATTTTTGATCTATTCGACACGACTCCTCACTATTTATATAATCGAATAGTTTAAGATTGGATCAAATAGTGTAATCAACTGAAGTAATCCCACAAACATTACTATGTTTAATAATCCCAGGATTATTGACGCCAATCACATTTCAATTTGCTCTGAAGTATATTCCGAGCTGCAACTGCGCAAAGCCATGTACGGACTTTTTAAAAAATTCGAGATAGCAGCCACTCAACTTAATTTCACCCTGTCATGTTGCAGAATCCTACTTCAAAGAGTGCTAAGATAAATCTTTTCATTTAAAGAATTAGTGAACTGATTTACACGATAAGATGAGAAAACAGAATCCAAAGACGTTTATTATTCGAAAATAATAAGTACATTATAAGAATACATGGAAAGATTACATTTCATTAATGAGATCGTCGAAAAAATTTGATGATTTTGGTACTTCCTTAGATGAAATATCATTTGACTGTAGTATCGGTATCTGAAAAAGAAGTTTCAGCTTTGTGTCATAAGAAATATGGAATACTACTTACGATACGAAAAGCTGTCACTAACAAAACCATCTAACCATGTTCAGTAATTTCGGCAAACGCCAGAATTTAATAGTTGATTCCAACCAACCCACACTTAGAAGACATTCCCGATCACAAGTAATAGACAGCTGTTGCACGCCACCGACATGTACACCAATATTACCCATAATTTTATTTGGATTCAAATGAGTTATCCTAAAAAATTGCATAAGAATAAAAATAGTGGCGTATAAATGAAAAACAAAAACGCAATAGAAATCGAATTTATAAAAAACAGGAATTGTAAAAAACAAAGGTTCCTATGCAACTTCTGTGAGCTCAAAAATCTAGATCTAAAGAAGAGATACAATCCGTAACCTTAGCTGATCATCTTCATTTGAACCAGTTAACAAAACACCATGTCTAAGAAGTTGCACAGAGTCAATTCCTAACGGATGATCTGTCTTAATCCTTTCCAGGAGATTACCGTATTCTTTTGTTTTGAAAACTTCCAAATAACCGTCACCACTCCCAATGTAACAATATCTAAAATTGATGAGTGTGTTTAGTTGCTAAAATTACTATAAATAAGTGAATTTACTATATTTATATATTTTTTTGTACCAAATCTATCGAAATTGAATATAACCGACGAGTTAAGTTTAATTAGAAATTGACTAAATCTAAATAAATTTAATTAGATCTGTTAATAAAAATTGGAAATAATAACTTATGGGTAACAGCCAAACAGAGAAGTTCACTATGCATCGGTTCCGACCTAACCAATATCTTTTGCCTCCGGAAGTCATATGCTCCAAGAGTTCCATCGGAACTAGCTGCTAATAAAGCATTTCCAGCAATGCCGAAACTATTTATAACATCTTCCTGTTCATTAAAACAGCTGACCAGTGGCTCCCTCGCCCGTAAATCCCATGACTTTATCTTAATAAAAAGAAAACTTGGATGTATTCGCAGATATTTTTATAAATGTGATAGACTTACGAAAAAGTTGCCTACGCTCAGTACATGAATGACCAAAATAAAGAGATGATACTCCTACAACATTTTCAATTACGAACTTGCGTTACATAAAAAAAAAATCTTCATTTTTTAAAGGAAGTGGTATGAGGTCGTGATGAAACTTATGCTAAAACTGATGAGAGTTACCGTTGCCTTTTTCATCAATTTCACCTTTTTAAAAAGAACGATATGAAATAATTTACTTCACCAAATTCATCGCCTGTCATGACTTGTTGATGTTTCATTGACGTATCTGGCAAAACAAACATTGCGCTAGTCTTATGATCATGACTTTTTTGAATGCATCGTGTCCTTAATAGCCAAACTTCACAAAAATTTAATTTCATTTCTTAACTGATTTGCACGTGCAATCAATCAGCTTGTGTCACTTCTGTGCACTTTTTTTAAACTTAAAGTTGCTCTTCTCCGAGATCTCAAAAAAAAGAAGTAGTGAAACACACTCGCACAAAAAGTGTGCATACTTTTTGTGCGAGTGTGTTTCACTATTTAATATATGATAATATATAGACATGTTATGTGGAGCTTCAATTAAATCATATTCGTCACGTAAGTGTGAATGCAATATCACGTCAGTTACTAATGCATTAATCAATCATGTTGCACTAACCTTTTATTGGCCTCAACATCATAAACACATAGCGCTCGATTTTCACAAATTGCAAACAACTGCTCGCCATTATTGGAGAAGGAAAGCTCTCGTACAGCTCTTTTCAGTTTTCTTGTAGCTAAAATCTGAAAGTAATTTTGAAGAAAGTTATTTAAGAATAATGACATCATAACAATTTCTACAAATATCTACCATGTAATTATCTTTGTTTATTCAACTTCATCTTAATATATCCTTCACCGTATACAATTTCATGTTCAACAGAAAATGCGAATTTGCGTTTCTGATAAGCCGAAATATTAATCATAACCTCAATTTTCGCTTCTGATAAGTCGAAACTGCAGAATCTGATAGAACCATCTATGAATCCAATTGCAAGTCGATTACCTAATGAAGGATGAAGTGCAACTCGTACAGGCTTATCCGTACCGAAGTCTTTCTCCATCCCTAATTCATTAGATATTAACATCGAAAAATATGGAGACGAGATATGTGATGGAAGACTAAAAAATCGCCGGATATTTCTCAAATGAACATATTGCCAGAAAAAGTAGAAAATACACTATATACAATGGAATCCCGTCTCCTCCCATAACCTAAGACATCCCATTATCAAAGTAATCCGTCATGAACATACGTAGGAACCAAGTATGAATCTTCTCTCTGTGTGTCGATGACACTCCCTGAAATACGTTCACCACAGAACACAATATCATAATGTCAAATCATTAATCCATAAGGAAATTGTGCATAACTACCGGGAATTCTCGGAACCTTCGAATTTTACCTATTTGGTCACTTCATCTACCTGTCTAATCGGTTCATAGAAACTAGTATCATTTAAGATATGTAAACGGCTGTTTCACTGGATTATTTTTGTTTGTGTCGAAGGTTTACCCGAAGCCAGCTTTTTTGCACATATCACGCGAGTATGAATAAGTGTAAGTGATAAATGTTTGTGCGGTCAACCATACCATTAAACAACTGCTTTTACTTTCAGAACAACAGATCTGCCATAATACCGAAAGCGAGTGCCAAATGGAATCCGGAAACGGTGAAGAAATTTGGGAGGAAAAGTTTGCTACCTTTCTGCCAGAGGTAAGCCACTATTTACTGCTGACGAACAATGTTATTTTTCATTTCTTTTGTTTAATTCTGGTCTTACAGAATCGAACGTAGCTAATATTATTGAGAGGTACAAGTTTTATTGATTTAGCATACTAAGACAGTGAGTCAAAAGTAGTGTTCCTGATACTCATCGAATCTTTCTAAGCTTGCCGTCTGAGCTGCTCTATATTTTAGTAAAGATGTCTTGTTATTCTCTCAGTTATAATTATTTATTTATATAAAGGATATAAAGTGGAATCGAATAAGTTCAAAAGATCGAATTACTTATTCGTAATTTAAATTTTAATTTAAATGAAGATGAGTGGATATTTACAGGATTTGGCTGATGAACTAATAAAGATTGAAGCATTTTCTATCGATAAAACAGGCAAACGTATCATAGCTGAACCTTTAAATTGTGCACTTTCCGTAAGTTTAATTTAGTTCTACTTTAAATTTTCCAATTTTAAGAAATTTCCTAAATACCAACTGACTGCTCTATGCTATTATGCCAAATAATATTGATTTTTAGGGATTTGCAAACTTTTTATGCGGCACAGAAAAAATCGGTCCGAAACGGCTGAAAGAACTCGATTGTGGCTTCTTTCGACACAGAGATTTATACATCTTGATCTTAAAGACGATCATCGTTAGGATACCTGTAAGTTTGTGACTTTTTAATATTTCGGGGTTGACTTTTTTTGCAATTTTCACAATTTTCACTTTTCCAGGATTTACATGAAGAGGTGCAATTTTGGAACATGTATTATTTTTTGCGATTTCTTCCTCTTCCATCCAAAAAACTACATACTGCTTTTTACGAAACAAAAGGTAATTCTTTAAAGTTGATCTTTCTTGTTTCTTCCTGGATCTATAAATCTTTATTTTCGTGTTTTAAAAGCTTCATTCATCTCATTAAGACCTCTAAATTTCAGCCAATATTATAAGTAGGCATTGGAAAGTTGGAAAAGCAAAACGATACTATCAAGAAGCTTGGTTACTATTAATGAAGCATAAGGTATGCAGAATAATTTCTGTGGCTAACACTTTCTTCATCCAAAACTCTCAAACTTTCAATTTTTCAGGAAGTTCCGTCGTTTAATTTGATACTAGAATAACTTATAAGTTTTGTACTACTTATCACTTAATGAACAGTTGCAGATTATTAATCGAGCTCTTAAAAATGAACGGGTTTAGATTGAGCAGGTAAATGATGAGTTTGAAGAAGATAAACCAGTTATTGAATGTTTATGATATAAATTTAATTTTTTAAGCTTCCCAAGCCCTTATTGAAAAAGATGGTACCATATTTGAGCGAACATGTGATCGATTCATTCAGAGAGCCATTTCTTATTGGCGATTTCTTATTCCGTATTTTCAAAATGGGCGAAGTTTTTGCAATACTTTCTCTAAATGGCATTTTCAAATTGGTTGTGAAATATAACTTGTGAGTTCGTAAAAATTTTTTTTCATGCTTGCTTTTTTAATTTGATTTCTCGCAAAAAATTTCATACATATCAACTACCTTTGAGATTGGTTTCTAATGTAAGATACTAATCACAGCTTCAAGATTTTTCTTTCCTTTTGCAAAACTGGAGAGATTTATGAAAACCCGTATTAATGATGGATTTTGTCAAGTGCAAAAATTTCCTAATTTAGTTTTTGTGTTCAAATCTGAACAATTTTTAGCGAGTTTCCAGACTTTTATCAATGCGCTTATGGGTTGGTAACACCAGCTGTATGTTATCTAAATTATCGAGAAAAGTTTTTCACGCTTCTCGATACTTTTCTGTCATCGTCGTAAGTCCTTAATTCATTTTGAAACTGACGTCCATAGTTTACTCTTTCAGGACAACTACTCATTTCCTCATCATTTTCACCATCTATTTTGTTACCATTTTCTATGCAGTGTTCATTAATAATATTAGAAAATCTTTTCTTCCTCATATAAATTTTCAGACATCTTCCGATATATATTGTCGCCGCTTTTGTAAAACGTTTGTCTTGGCTGACTCTTTTAGCACCCGTTTCATGTCAGGAACCTCTATGTGCTTTAATAGGAAATTTGATAATACGACACAAAGATGTAGAATTTCTGATACACAGGGACAATCCAGGTGTTTGACGTTTTTGTTTTTCGATTTTATTGCTTATTCTTGAGCACATGAGCAATACATCCGTCGTTTCTGGACATAATATTTTTCTAGGAATCTATAGACGGTTATAATCCTCCAGACCTTTTTGGGATGTTTTACAAACATCCAAAAAATTCAATTTTTTACAGAAACTTTCTCTAATGATCCCTATGACGAAAAACAAATGGATTTGCAAAAGTGTGGAGCTATGGAAAGCTCACTATGGGAAATGAAGGTTTGCTACATTTTAGTGCCTTAATTTTTTTTGTTCAAGTATCGAAAAACATGCAGAAGCGGAACAGCTTTTGTCTATTAAATTTTATTTTTTCACTTATTTACAGGCGTTACAACGGCATTGGTTTATAGATGTAGCGAAAAGGGCAAATTTTGTTGACAAAGGGATGCAGAGGATGGAGTCGTTTGTACGTTGGAAAAATGACGACCAATATTTTGCGAAATTATTGTCCAGGAAATTTGGAACTGACCTCTTGAAATATAAAGAAGAAGAAAAATTCCGAAGAAACCAGGTGTATTTCATTCTATGAGATCGATTTAAAGGAAAACATTACAGGCTAACTAGAAATGTACATTGCATACAAGCTCCATTTCAAAAAAGATATTTTCGTTTCTTTTATCCTATAATGCATGAGTTTTCCAGTTGAATATAGCAAACTTTAGCAAATGGTTTACTTTTAAATTGACTGAATGTGCTGTCAAGTAAATATTATTTTTGCACAAATTTAATATTGGAATTCAGGAACAAGAGTCTTCGGATGACGGCTCGCAGGAAGATGATGACCATCCAGTTAAAAAGCGAGCGAAACTACTTAGGAATACGAAAGATTGTGGCTACGCAATTGCAATTAATGATGCAGAACCACCAGTTCAACTTTTTGATGATGTTTTCAAGGCAGAGAGTTGTATTTAATAATTTGTGTTGTAGACCAACCACCACTAGAGGCATCGAGTATCTAAATTTCATCACATTTCTGTAAGTTCAGCTTTTATTGCTAGCAAGTACGACTCAATAGAGGTGCTAACATTGATCAAACATTGCGAATGTTTTGTTCATTATTGTTATTGTTGGTTTATTTTCTCAATAAAGTTGAGTATTGCTTTTTTCTTGTCAGTTTTTCGTTTACATTTATACAAAAATGGTGGATACCGAAGTTTTAAACTGTAAATTATTTTCCGTAAGCAGTGATGTTGCAGCGAATGTATATTTTTTTAACAAACCTTGATTGTAGAAGATGTTGCTCAGAAAATTTGTAGGGTATTACTATTACAGTGATACCTTACAAATTTTCACATTTAAGAAGGCTGAAATTTATGACTTGTTTTATCACTAATACCAAACTTTTGATTTGAGGCGGTGAAAGATTCTGTGTAAAAAATTAATATTTTTTTTCGGGAATTTGATTGTTTGAGCTTGCAACCACGGTTGTAGTTTCATTTCAGGTGAAAGTGGTTTGAGAAAAAATTTGCAGTTCCAATACTTCATGCCATCAGCTCGGTTGGTCCGGGTTCTTCCCTTGTTTGGAAGAAATCCACTGAGTCACAGCGCATTGTGCTTCTCCCAGAATGCTTCAGAAATTCCAACAGTTTCGGAAGAATTAGCATTATGGAAGGTCGAAAAAAGCAATCCATTCATCGAAATCCCTCAAGCATGGGTCACAACATTGACCGAAAAAAAGGTTCCCTCCAGTATGAAATTTGTTTGTAATGGATTTAAGCGAATCTTCTTTGAATGAAATATATGACCATTTTTTTTTGTATATAACTTATTTATTGTATATAATAATTTTTGGATAATTATGATTTATAGGAATCTCGAATAGATTTGATCAGTTTACATCCAAATATTTTCCGAACTACACCAAGGATTGATTTGCTGCATCGTAATATCACTTGGCAAGAGAATTATCGAAATTTAGCAATTACGAAGCAACTATCTAAGAAAGAAATGCCCGGTGGTGGACATAAGCCATGGCCGCAGAAAAAAACTGGTCGTCATCACGCCGGTTCAATTAGAACTCCTCATTTTCGTTTGGGCGGGTGCGTTCTTGCAGTATATTTAATAGTTTTCAATAAATAGACTTATAGATCTTCAGCAATTTGCGCTCTGTTCATATTTCATTACCAGCTTTTCAGCATCTTCTTTTTGAAGTATTGTTTTTAGTTTTGCAAATGGAATACGTGGACCAAAGACATGGTTCTATATATTGCCCGATGCGATTAGATTGGAAGGCTTGTGTGTGGCAGTGACTATTAAACATACGCAAAATGACTTAGTGATCGTTGATGACTTCGCTAGCTTGCCCAGTGGTGATGCTCAATTTATGCACGATCTCGCGGATTTTAGAAATTGGGGTTATTCAGTACTATTTATCAACGATAGTTCAGAAGTAAGC
Source organism: Cercopithifilaria johnstoni (assembly GCA_916381525.1). Classification (NCBI taxonomy): domain Eukaryota; kingdom Metazoa; phylum Nematoda; class Chromadorea; order Rhabditida; family Onchocercidae; genus Cercopithifilaria; species Cercopithifilaria johnstoni. The sequence goes on from CAKAEH010001980.1 coordinate 159,311, forward strand.
GAATTGACTCTATTTTCTCCTTTAAATTTTAAGCTTATCAGCTAACATATTTATTTCATAATGTTACATTTGTTAGTTAATTGTCCGAAATTATGCGCTGTAACAGATATGACATTGTTTTATCTCTTTAAAGTGTGACAAGCTCGTTTTATTAATATTCAGGTACCTGAGAATCTGGCAAAAGTATGCGATGAAATACCGACATTCAACGTTATGCCAGTCTATGGACTAAACTGTTTTAGTTTAGTAAAGCACGCTACTGTGGTATTTTCTCTAGCAGCACTCCAGCTGTTCCAGTCGCGTATACTTTTTCACAAAAATCGAGCACAGACATTACAGAGAAAATATCGTTATATTGATTACAAAAGGACTATTATGAACGAAGCGGAAAAAGAAGTTGATCCAGTCCATGCACCATTTATCTAACAAATTGTGAAGGGGCTCCACTTTTATTGAATGCCATCCTCACAATTTATTAAATTATGCTTGAAAATCTTTGCAGTTCAATAGAAAATTAATGATGCACACTGTGATATTTTCGACCTCTTGCTGGAGTTTGCACGTTTCCATCAAATTAGAAAGACGGGTTGTGATACAAAAGTATGGCGTTCCCTAACAGAAGAATTAATCCTTTTCAGTTTCATCAAATATTAAGTTGTTACATGGTATCTGGGTAAATATGAACAGCAGATGAACAATAGGGTCATGACGCTGAAGAAGAAAGAATCTCTTCGAAATGCTTTTTGTTATATAATTCCAATCCTTATTTTCCATTATTCAATATAAATTTCAAGCACTTCGTTTGTACTTCATTACATCAGTAGGGACGGATGGATCTTGCAGTCTTGGTAAACAGCAAATTTAATTTTGGAACGCATAATCTTTGCAAAAATAAATGCCTAGTGAAGTACTGACATTCGTACGATCTTTAGACAAAGTACTAGGAACGGATAGCTTGATTAGTCCATTTTCAAAGCTGAGTAAGCAATACTGTACGAAAAAAATACAATAAGTATACAGAAATGTAACTACTACAATGGAAAAAGAACAGTATTAAATATCACAATGGTTACCTATCAGCTTCCGAAAAATTCCGAATCAGCAGAAATTGTTGGTAGAGATGGTCAGGACATACTTGAACTGACCTAATATCTAACTATCCGCATCATGTACCCTTTTAACTTGAGCAATACAACCGTCACTTTCAGAAAACCAAATTCAAAAATGCCACTACTGATTTTAATAACCAAATCTGTAGAAATTCCGCTCGTAGATGTCAAATAGGATGCAAAACGGTAAATATTCGTCTGGCTGGTTAGGATTCGAAAAAATCTCCCTACCCTAACTCTTGAAGGATATTCTGTCCACTTCAGAATTCGCGGATTTTTCCAGCTGAACTGAAGGCATGATACATTTAAATCACAACTGAAAGCACGTACTCGAAACAATCATCACTATTAACAACAACAATTAAAGAAGAACAGACATTTTTATTTTTTGAAACCCTTCAAAATTGGATAAATTTGATTGAATGCATCGTCGATATCTTTTTTATATTTAGCACCTGTTATAACAACCTGAAAGAAACATGAAATTTTCTAATTTCACCAAGTCTTTGAAAGTCAAAAAATTAATAGCTTTTTTATATTTAGCACTTACCTTCCCACTAACAAAAATGAGTAATACAACTCGCGGTTTCACCATTCGATAAATCAATCCAGGAAAGAGTTCCGGTTCATATGTAGAGAACTGAGTATGGGTTAAACACAGGCCTTCCAACTGTATGGGAAAGCGCACATCACATGAACCAACCATATTTTGAACCTGAATAAAATGCCAAGATAGACAATATTTTCTAATACTTTCTTTCACAAGTCAAAATCACAGAATTATGTATCATTAAATGTAAATTAAAGACATTCCACACTAGTTTATATCTGAAAATAGTTCGCGTAATTTTAATTGTTTGATTTATCTGAATCTTATTTCACGCCTAATTTATCATGATCACTAACTTTGAATTCAGTAAATTTTGCATTGAAACCGAGCTTTTGTACTATCCTGGCATATTTTCGTGCAGCAAGCCTAAAATCATTGAGCTGTGACACATGAAAGGATTACTGCTTCATTTCAACAAGAAAAATGTAATTGAAATATTGCACAGAGACAAAATACTATTCTGCAACTACCACATACCTGCTTGATTCCTCAGATTTTGCTCCTGTACAAACCATTTTCCCTGATGAAAATATCAGAGCAGTTGTGCGAGGTTCACGAATACGCATTATAACAGCGGCAAAACGCTTTGGATTATATTCTGCATTTCTAGCATGAAGTGCTATTTTTTTCAAATCTAGTGGCACACCTGTAATCGATAACTATAAAAATTATGAGTGTCTTCGGAATTTTGAGATCTCTTCCGATTTTAAAACTCTCACCTAAGTTAACAGTAGATACTATATTTTGAAGCGCTGGCGATGGGATATCAATCAGTTGCGATCCAGGCGTTTGTGGTGGATTTGTTGAAACCATAGGAATATTTGATGCTGGTTGAAAATGGTCACCAGCAAGAGGCGTCATCGGTACTGCAAGATTGCCTGGACCTACCGAAGATGGATTCATATCCTGAAACATGGATAATAAGAGAACTTACATTTGCTATGAATTGTTTCCATTTTGTTCTTTCATAAAAAATCACCTGGAAAACTGATCCAGGATTTCCACCAACATTTATAACACTTGAAGGTCCACCTCGTTCACCGCTGTAGCTCAGCAGTGAGCCTGGACCACCTTGGCTATTTAGCACTGACCCTGGAATAAGCATAACAAGAATATGCAAAATTTATCAACAATTTTGAAGAAAGACTAAATTTAATAATTTCGACAGTGATAATGTAATTCATTTTCTTTTGTAAATATATACAGTGTATATGTAACTAGCCTGGTCCGCCATGTTGCCCCAACATGCTACCGCCAAGTACAGAGCTTGGTCCAGCATTTGCAAGTATTGAACTAGGCCCAACACAGCCAACACTACTCAGATTAGATGTTGGTCCACTCGCACTTCCCATCACTATTGATCCTGGTCCAAGCGTTACTGATGAACCCCCGATAATACCAGCTGAACCTAAGATAGAACTGGGCCCTGATCCAGTAAGTATTGATGCTGGGCCAACAGCATGGCCACTGCTCGGTGTCTGACCACCTAGTGATGTTATCACTGATGTCGACTGCGATGGACTTCCAAAATGATCCATTAACCGATGCTTGTTTTTCTTATTAAAAATCTGGAAAGTTATAAAAATTTGCTTTTCCTTCATCATATACGTCCATTTTCTCTAAAGTTCATCTTCTCTAAAGTTTTCCGATAAATTTAAAATAGCAAATTAACGAATTTAAACTTTGAATAATATTAAAAGAAAAGAAAATTACGCCTGCAAGGCGGCCTTCATGCATCGATGACAAGAAATAACACAATAACATATGAAGGTGCACATGTGCAACTCTGGACGGAAATGCATTTTAAAAAAAAATGTAATTCGGAGTATCGATGAGTAGAAATGATGAAATTGACATTTTGTGAACTGGTAACGTTTAGAAGCGGTTGACGGAATCGCAGGTTGGTTGCACGGTAAAATAAAGGCAAGTTCGCAATAGTGTGGAATGATCAGAAGTCTGTCTCTATGCATAGAATACTCTCTTGGCCCGACAAGCTTTTATTGAATATTACAACTAAGTTACATGTAATCCACCACGGGAAAAGTAGTGAAATATTAATATTCCAACTACTTTCATCATCATCATCAGTACCCGTACTATCAGGACCGAAAACAAATTAATGTATTATTAATGGAGTTCCTTTGCAACGAAAATTCGCAAATCTAAAGTCTATTAAGTATTAAGAGTTCTTCATTTCCTTCAAGTGTCGAAAACCACCTCTCCAGGGTCCGTCATCGTACACGGATATGACGCTCGATCCCAACAAATCGCGAATTGTCTTAAAACCTCTTGTTACTCTGGTATTTTCGTTTAGAAATTGGGGCATATTGAGCAGCTAGAAATTCACCTATCAAAGTTGTGTGACAAGTTCAAGCGTGGAAGATGAGTTCATGCCAGACCTTATTATCTGCAGAGCTGCTTCCAGAAATGGACGAATGTGAGGCTATAAACGTATTAATGAAGTCGAAAAGTTTAGCCCAGCTAAGACATGAATTGAATTGTCTTCCGAACACGTTATTATTACCAGTGGCCAACAAATGCTTGGATTATTTCACATTAGCCAACTATGCTGGATTTATTGGTAATGTTCTTTCGTTCTTCTTCGATTCTCTGATTAATCGGTTTGATGAATTAAGTAATTAAAAATCGGTTTCTGAGATGCACAAATACTTAAGGCTTTCGTTACGATACAATAAAAGTATTTGTTAAAAATTCTCCAATTCTTAAATAGTTTTTTTCCATACTATCCGTCTTTCTGGAAAAAAACCGATCATAAGTTAACCTATACT